>JAVYIG010010895.1:0-65228 GCA_035222895.1 Strongylocentrotus droebachiensis | reverse complement strand
TTCATGAATCCCCTGACAAAGGGAGTGTCACGTTACACTGTGAAATAAAAACGAATGTGCTATATTAATTTCACTTTGCTTTTTTATTCAAGTCTGAGTTTGATAGACAGAGCAATGATATTTTGGGGAATTCGACTGCATGCATTTCAAAAAAGTATCGGGATAAATCTATCATAATCAAATTACTGCTGCTAATCAGTGCAGTGGAGAAAACTTGCTGCAAAATTATAATCATTAGACCACTCAAGGGCCAGGGAGAGAAAAATCAAGATACTGGTATAGACCGTCTGTTCCCAACCAGTCTAGAAGATGGTTATAAAAGAGTTTGGAAAATGTATCAATTTGTTACATTTAGGGAAAACTTTTAAAACTATGCGCAAAATTTGTTCGCCGATATGATTAAATAAACGGCGTATGAGTGCACATTAATTTGTTGTTGCATTTTGTTTAGCCTTTACCATGAAACCGCAATTCAAGTTCACTTTTAAACGTAAATACACATCGATACAAATTAAACTCTGCTTCTCCCCGTTGCACTCCTAGTTGTGATGTTTATTGTGCAAAGGTGTCCGTATTCTTTCTTTAAAAGAGAACTGGTTCAATCTCTTTCATTACTTGCGTTTTTGCTAGTCAGAGATAACTTTTTTTTGTCAACATAGCACTGGATAATGGGATGACAGCTCCATTGTTTTTTTTGTCAATTATCCCTGGAATTGTATCTCCCTATACTGTATTCACAATAGTAAAGGGAAAGGTCGATGATGTCATATGATATTATCGTAAAAGAATTAAGTTACATAGCAATATTTCCTTACTAAGATTGATTTTAATTCAAATTTACATTTCAGGCTAGATTTTAATTTAATGGAGGTCTTTAGAAGATGCTTTTAAAGCCTTTGTAACTGTAAAAGAATGTTCATGTTACATGAGATTCATTTTGGAAATTAAAATCCTTCACGAAACCATTAGCTAAGTGGTTAAAGAATTTCTTTTCACGAAGAAAGAAATTTATGAAGCCTACAGCCTGACGGAGACATCAGTGAAATATGACCTATAGTTTTAGGAATCCGTATAATTATGACCTTGCTGAAAACACTCGGCCTTGATATTTGATACTGTCGGGTCAGATTAAAAGAGAAAAAATATAATTGGGAATGAGATAGCTACCTTGTCTCCATTACTAAAAAAAGCAGGGCATGGACGTTCATGAAGAAATGGGACCGAACATTAGTAGGGCTATTAGAAGAAGAAAAACGAGTGTGAGATAAAAAGGGATAATAAAAATATAGGAATAGTCAGGGTTCAATAGAATCATAACTTGTACATGTGGCAATAATGCATTTAGTGCACTTTCATGAAGAAATGAAAGAAAGATACAGAACAGATATTGAAGGACAACTCAGTGAAGGTGAGATAATATGATAGTGATAAAAATACAGCGAAATAGTCAGGATGAAATTAAATGAAATAATTATATGTTATTGGTTGCCTTTGAGTGATATATCAGATGTATTGCATTCATTATTTTGATTATTTGGTATACAACGAAAGAAAGCAATATGAGTTTCATTATAATGGCTGTTGCTCCTGTTTTAAAAAAAAATAAAAAATGGAGACAAAATGAGACAAAATACAGCACCATTTGAGTTTGAACTCAAGTGAATTTATATGCAACAATAGCCAGAGTTTTTAGATATCACGTCTACAAAATGATGCCAAATAACCACAGATCTTTTACACCCCTTTATACGCGTTTTCTTGGTCACGCATGCTTACAGTATTTATATTTCACTGATCGATCAAAGAAATGGAATTGAATATGGGATTTTATTCTCTGGAAAAAAAGGCTCTTATGTTTAATAAAAACTCGTACTTAATCGTGGTGATAATGTCTGTAGTGGGCATACACGAATTGTGAATGGAAAGCAAGTTAAGAAAAATCAGTTGAGGTGAGATAAAGTGATAATGAAGAAAAACAAAAACAGTCGGGATTGAATGGAATAGTTGCCATGGTTACTTAGAGTGCTTTTGTTGTCTAGTGAGTGACCATCCTAATTATAATTATCATCTCGCCCGAATAGGCTCTCAACAACAGCAGGAAAACATTACTTTAAATTTGACTTTCTTCACCCAAGTGATGCTACGGTCACAAAGGTTCGTACGAACGATAATTTCGTAAGAATCTCCTTGTTTTTCCATTGTCTTCCCGAACTTCCATTGTCTGAAAATTGTTCGTACGGCGTTCGTAGCAGTTCGTAATGGCATTTGTGACCGAGGCTTAACAAAAAACTAGAAACACTCCTAGTAAGAAAACTATATCAAAACGTGAGTAGCCTATATTATGCTCAAACAAGTTTCGGATACAATCATTTTTTTTTCGTCTAAACTTCTTCAAGGCAAATGCGTTTCATTAGCTATTACTCACAGTCTCTTGTACAGTAAGGTATATTTCAAACTCATTGTATTCAATGAGATTTTGCCCTACATGCACTCGTATTACACTACCCGTGAACAATACCATCTCATGTTCAAGCTATTATTATGCTCTCTTCAATATCATGAATACGCAAGTCTAAATGAAAAAAATGTACCAGCATAAAAAGCCACTTCGAAAACATAATCTGCTAATGAGCAGATAAAAGTCATTCGAACAAACAGTAAAACCCATCGATTGATGCTGGATGTGGGTTCATGAAAAATATATATTCATCATCTACTACGCATCGACGCGGCGGTACATTTTTATGATACAATATAATAATAATAATAATAATAATAATAGTGGGTTCTTGTATAGCGCTCATGTCAGTCAGATTTGACCCTCCTTGCGCTCCCGATTATTAGGCCATTTAAAAAAATATACATGTTTAGCGTCCCCGCCCGCTTCCTTTTTGGGGGCCGCCTCCTATTTTATTTAATTTTTTATTTTTTGAATTTTGATTTTTTTTTTTTTTTTTGATTTTTTTTTTTAAATAGTTTTTTTGATTTTTTTTTTTTGAAAGAAAAAAAACATGAAAAACTGCTAAAATGGCTCTATTTCTGATTTAAAAAAAAAAAAAAAATTTCGGAGGCCATCTTAAAAAAAAAAATAGCCCCGACTATCGAAAAATGTATCGAGCGGCCATTTTGAGCGGCCATTTTGAAATAAAAAATAAAAAGGGCCTACTCCTTCCTATTTTTCGAAAAAACAGGACGCTAAACATGTTTTTTTTTTTTATTTGGCCTTACCCTGGCTTTAGCACGGCTGCCATACGGAGCTCTAGCATTTCAAGGAATAAATTCCTACCAGGTACCTATTTACTTCACCTTTATGTGGAAGTAATCATTTCAAGAGGGCAAATAAAAGATATTCATGAATCCCCTCCACTTTGGCAGTGATTAATCTAATAAAGCACAAAGTGAGACGTTTTCATGTGTAAAAGATCTGTGGTTATTTGGGGTCATTAATTTCTACGAGTGATATCTCGGAACTCTGACCATTGTTGCATATAAATTCACTTGAGTTCGATACTTAAATGCGTGCTGTATTTTGTTTCAATGTTCTCAATGTATTATTATTATTTTCGAAACAGGAGCAATACCAGTTATAGTCATAATCAGCAATCGAAGGAGCGGGGATGGGGGGAGGGGGGTTACCCCACTCAAATATATATTTCTTTTATTAAAAGGAGGAGAAATGAACAGTGACTATTAACGCTTCAAAACCCTGTAAAGACTCTTTTATTCATTTACTCTATCGCGATTACTGAGTTTGAGCATTGCAATATGGAAAATCATGTTGTTAACAAATGGACAGCATAATTGCAACGATGATCTTGATTGGCCAATGTCGTTTTGCTATTGATCGCAAACCTTTGTTTTAGGGGGCCTAGGAATTTAGAAGGTAAGCTTTAAAATACCTAAATGATAGCAAAATGTCAAAGCGAAATTGATATTGGCGATAAACTATACGGAGTGTCATATGTTCCTAAATTAGTGTTTTTGTTTGTAAACTGTAATTGACATGGGAGAGGAAGCTAGGCATACCTTTCCACCGCATCCTGATGACTGTTATAGGTCAATAGCTCCCTCTCTCTCTCTCTCTCTCTCTCTCTCTCTCTCTCTCTCTCCCTCCCCCTCTTCTCTCTTTCCCTCCCCATTCTCTCTCCCCCTCTCTCCCTCCCTCCCCTCTCTCTCTCTCTCTCTCTCTCCCTCTGCCCTCTCTCTCCCTCCCCCTCTCTCTCTTTCTCTATCTCTCTCTCTCCCTCATCACTCTCTCCCCCCCTCTCTCTCCTCCTCCCCCTCTCTCTCTCTTATCAATGACAGCACTGATTGGTACAGATCATCACTTAACAAACAGATAAAAGGTAAATTGGTCTACATCGACGAATATTTCCTCTTGCGACATATTGCTCCGTGGTCTTCCTACAACAACTGAATTCCGCACTTCAACCCTGGACGAATTACTATACCTAACCAGAACCCTAACCTATTTTGCATTTATAAATGAATCCTAAAGTCTTTCTTTTAAATACTTATGAATTTAATATTATAATAACTGTGGTTTATCCGCTCAATGATTCTGTGCTTTATTTTGCCTATTTAGATTCCCCTTTTAGAGAGAAGTTTCTGTTGTTGTATATTACCACATTTCAAGAGTGCATCAATTTCTAAACAGGAAATGTCGTAGATTAATCCTTTTTAGTTTTTCGTCTTCCTGTAGTCTATGTGGTAGAGGTGTTGTCGTAAAGTGGATACGTCACCGGACTGTGGGTCACGTGGTTCGCAGATTCGTGTCCAGGCGCGGCACGCATGGCATTAATCTACCTTTGCCACTCTGCACCCAGGTGTTAAATAAGTACCCGGTATAGCATGCCAACGACAATGTGGTTGGACTGGCATGTGTTCGCTTGTAAAATGGCGCTCGGTCGTAATACTCACAGGGAGCACAGCGTGTGCACCATCATGTGCGTATAAGCATTATAGAATCCAATCAGAGATTTTAAATACTTTTGATAATTAAAATTCAAAGCACTTAAAAACGTAGAATCGCTAAACAAATGTGACTATTATTATTTGTTTTTTTTAAACATTTTTACCCATCATGCATCCACTGTTAATGGGAAGTCATGTCACACCAGTATATGATCTAGTTATTGACGAAGCATGGTGAGCGAATAGCCAGTTCTAAAATCTATTATATTGAACTTTTGGTGGGAGCCATATTGTTCTGATGATGCGTCGGTATCTATTTGCATTTTTTAATAATTTCTTTGACATTCGTTCGATATAGTTTGTTACCTCAAAGCAGTAGCCCGTGATCTGGATATTTACGAAGCGAAAGAAGAATCTTTTCATGGCGTGGGAATATATTCACTATTTAGAGTTTGTTTGTATTTAAGTCTTTTTTTTTCTACAATGTATCGATATCCACGGCAAATGAAATTTATCCTTTAAGTTTGTTACCTCAAAGCAGTAGTCCATGATCTGGATATTTAAGAAGCGAAACAAGAATCTATCCATGTTCTGAGGACATATTCACTTCTAGAATCTATTTGATAGAGCTCGTTTGGATTTTAGTCTTTTTTTTGTTCAATGTATCGATATCCACGGAAAATAATATTGTTAAGTTCTTTGATATTCATGCTTTAGGTGTTTTTTTTTTTAATTTCATAGGACGTAGTCCATGATCAGGATAGTGACGGAGCGAAAGGAGAATCTATCCATGGCGTGGGAATATATTCACTTTATAGAATCTATTTTATAGCGCTTGTTTGTATTTAAGTCTTTTTTTCTACAATGTTTCGATCTCCACGGCAAACTAAATTTATCCTTTAAGCAGGGACATGATATCATGTCACTGCTTTAAGTTTGTTATTTTAAAGTAGTGGTCCCTGATCAGGATATTGACGGAGCGAAAGGAGAATCTTTCCATGGCGTGCGGATATCCTCTGGGATAAGATAGGTAGTATCTGATTGTCAATCCTGTTTTCCGCTACCACGTAACTCCTTTAAAGGTAAAGATCAGTTTTGGAAACGCCTCCCCTCAAAACAATAAAATGGAAGCTCTTATTACCAATCCGTGTGAAAGAATATGTTTTGAAGAATACATGATGATAACAAATTTGCCGGGAAACCGCCTACTAATTGATATATTTGGTAAATTAGTTTATCTATTGGTATGTGAGAGATAAAAAGCACGTGTGCGTAGTCCCATATACATCTTTCTGTGTACAGTGCTTGTTACTTTACCAAGACTGGGCCAAATTTCTTATCATTTTGATGATTCCAGCACCTTGCAGTACACACCAATACTATTATGCTAGATGATCAACCTTTTCTGATCGATTCCACAACGTTTCTTTCTCAATGCAATCGCATGACCAGAACTGGTCTTTAACCTCAACGTTCAATCCGTCCACACTTGCAACATGACGCCAGCATAATTGTATTAACTATGACAGGCAGGTAATGCAATGAAGATTGATGTAAACAATATGGTCAGTCGGATTTTGTGTGTGGGTTTTTTGTCTATTTTTGTTATTTACTGATCGAATGAATGTACAGTTTTGATTAATCAGTGAGACAGAAACAGCCCCCTCAACGAAATCCTACCATCCACCAGGGCTTGTTAGTTTGCATCCACCATCTCAAAAATGATTATTTCATTCGTTTTATTTCGTTTTTTGTTAATTTTATCAAGTTTTCAGAAAATGAAAGGATATAGATATTTGGACTACGTGGTTCTATCGGGTGACGTCTGATTCTTGCTCTGTAATTTGGTCACTATACTGTGTCTGATAAAAAGGTATCTTTTGGGGGTTAATTCTTAAAAGATCGAACTTTTAGGACCTTGATACGCCATTCAATCTTTTTAGATTCACAATGACCTTTAATGGATTGTCTTTCGTGGCATTTAGTGCAGGTCATACCATACTGGCTATCTTTGCGCCATCTTTTCCACCGATCGATCTGTGTCTAATCCACCGGGCTTTCAAGCAGTGACCATGTTTGTACACTTCTTAATCATACTGGGTAATGCATATAAGTCCTCAATAATTGTGAGGGGAGTATTTCCGACCTTTTTTGTCTACTAATAGCCATGTTGGACACACTTTGCATAACTAGGTGTGAAAGGGTCCCCGTTACACAGGAAGTTATGAGGGAGTTATACTTACTTAGCGTCATTTATTGGCCAGAAGTGTAATACAATATAGTTTAGTTTATTTTTCATTTTACACGGGAAGTACAATGGTGAATAAAATATGTTGATACTGAATTGTTATTTTGTACGTTCTATACAATACAACACAGGTACAACACCATAATTTTATATTAAATATTTTAATAGAAAGCTGTTCTAGAAACAAAATATAGTACACAAATCATCTCAAATTTGGGGAATAGAGTTGTTTGATTCTTCGCCGATTCTCACTACTACCATCATGGCCATGTTGTGGGTATAGGTCCATGCTAGTAATATCATGGACCTACTAGGAACTAACATTATTTGCCACACAGTCGCTACCTATACATAGGATTCACACGCAAAACAGCGCTGATGGATCTATCCTGTCAAAATATGTTTGAATCATGTAGCAAGTGGTATTTTTAGCTATCTCGGAAAAAGAGTTCTTTTATTTTGTGTCGTTGCACTTCCACCCCGATCAACACAGGAAGGTAAACAGTACGAGTCAGGATATCAGTAAGACGTCTTCCTTTTCAATGTATTCATGTTTCCTTGTCTAACTGAACATCAATCAGTCCCACAGGAGAATCAATTTTAAAACATAAAACAAATGTTTATTCGGCGTCACCCGTGCCTGGGAGAGAGAGAGAGCAGAGAAGTTTAGCATCATATCCCAGGTCTTTCCTCCTGGTGGGGAAGGCGTTTCATCACTCTAATATTTTATGGGCCATACTGCCAACATGAGATGCGACATATTAATAGTTTGCATAGTTTTTACCATAGTGACGAACGGAATCTAAAGCAGTAGCGGTTCTATAAGAGTTGGTTTGCGGAGATCAAGCCCCTCCCCAACCCCAACCCCAACAAAAAATACTTCAAGCCCCCCCCCCCACCCAATTCTTTAAAAGATAAATTTCAGTAAGGCACATGTATAAAATGAGTGCAAGAACCGCCAAGTGCCCCCACTCAAATATTCTTCTAGAATCGCCCCTGCTCTAAACAGATCCACTAAAAAGATCCAAAAACGATTCTCGGCCGTTCGTCTTGCTCGGTCCGTTGTCAGTATGGTATCGGTCTCATTGGTGTGGCTTGGGGTAGTGGACACTTTTAGACCCTAAATTACATGCTTGTTCTGAGTCGTGTCAGACTTAGATTAATTTCCTGTCATGAGTCTCAAAAATGATAGTCGAGGGAAAAGCTATGAAGATCGGTGCTCATGAGATGTGAGGGATGTTTGTACTACAATGAAGTGTGACGTCTGACCAAGTCAGAGTAGGGACATCCATAATTTAGAGACCCCTGATTGATTGATTCATTACTTCATTTCATATAGTAATAATAATATTGTTTTTCTTATATAGCGCACGTTTTGACCTTGCAAGGTCCTCAAGGCGCTCCAACATTATCCGGCTATGCTAGGCTGCCGATTTCGACGCTCACAGCATTTTAAGGAATTCCTTCATACCGGTACCCATTTAACACCTGGGTGGAGAGTGGCAAATGTAGATCAATGTCTTGCCAATGGACATTAGTGCCGCGGCGGGACTCGAACCGCGGACCTTGTGATCGACAGTCCGGCGATGTATCCACTCATCCACGACACCTAAAACATAGTTTTAAAAAACCTCGCTCAACAACTAGGCTGGTTTTATACAAAGGGGTCAAAAGTGACACGATACAATTAATATGCAATACAAATACAAATATATCAAAACAATACATGATAATGTTATAAGCAAAGAAGTATTGGATGTTACAGAATAGAAAAAGATGTAGAGAATCGATGATCAGAGTATAGGGGCTCAGTTTCCTGCAACGGGGAGCATCTCGCAAAACCATTGTACAAATTCGCTGACATTAAAGATGGCGGCGAGATGTCAGTGATCTGAGCACTTATACACAAACATTAAACGGTTTCATGAGTGAGATGATGCCACGATTTTCGTGGAATCGCAGTATGCCCTCTCATTTTTTTCACACCA
Source organism: Strongylocentrotus droebachiensis (assembly GCA_035222895.1). Lineage (NCBI taxonomy): Eukaryota > Metazoa > Echinodermata > Echinoidea > Camarodonta > Strongylocentrotidae > Strongylocentrotus > Strongylocentrotus droebachiensis. The sequence continues at coordinate 56,078 of JAVYIG010010895.1, read as the reverse complement.
GTCAATGAGACAAGGTTAGAAAATAATATGAATCACGGTATTTTTTTAATGATGTTAACTTACGACCCTATGAATTTCACTTGTTAGTATTTCGATAACCGTTATCATTGGTATTAACAGGATTTCTCTTTCTTTTTCACTCTGTGTCTCTCTCTCTCTGTGTCTCTCTCTCTGTCTCTCTCTGTCTCTCTCCCTCTCTCTCTCTCTATCTCCTTCTCCCCCTTCATGTCGACTTTGCAGGTGTGTGGACCTTAGCAGTTATCCTGGCTCTGCCGCCGCTCACGAAGGGTTGGGGTGACTACGGCTTTCTTCCAAACCAATCATTCTGTTTCTGTCGGTGGCGAAGCAGTATCTCCTATACATTATTCATGGTAGGTGTGTGCTTCGGTGGACCCTGCTCTGTGATGACCTTCTGTTACATCAACATCCTCAAGGTCGTCCGTCAAAGCAGGAAGCGCGTCGCTAGCAACCCGATGCCGACCACCCAGCAACGGCCAAAGACAAAAGACTCTCCAAAGTCCGAACCAAAGAAACCGGTACCGTCCTTCTGTGTCAACGGCAACATTGGTACTCGGTCGCCGTCAAAGGGTTCGGTTACTCCAACCGTTGATGCGGTAAATGGAGGCGATGCCCGGCAAATGCTGCGGTCGCAACTGAACGATCTACTACGTTCTAACACGGTAGGAATGTCACAGAATAGTTTGTCGCAGAAGAACTTGTCTCAAAGTGACCATTCCGATTCGGACGATTCGCGACCTGGCAGCGTGGAGCAGAACAGGTCTCACAGTGCAGATAGCACTCCTTTAAAAACGAGTAGCCTCCGATCACTTAGACCTAAGCCAAGAGAAATCAAATGGATCGTTCCAGAGAGAAAATCATCTCTGGCAAGCATCATCGGATCAACATCACCACCTAAAGATGGCGAAGACAACAACAGCAACAAACTTAACGGGAGTCCTAAGGTTCAGGAAGCAACAGAAAGGAGCTCTCTCGCTCGTCTTGCTGTTCCAGTCTCCACGGACTTAGCGCGGAGAAAGCAACGAAAGAAAAACCGATCCGAATCTGAGAAGCGACGGAAAGTGGAAGAGCTCAAACTCACCAAGTCTTTCTTGGTTGTCATCTTTGTCTTCGTGCTGTGCTGGTTTCCATTTTGTATCACCATGTTCTGGAGCGTTTTCTCGAAAATCGACAATGCAGTTCCGCGTCCTGTAGACATGGGTACCTTGCTCTTGGGGTACTTGAACAGTTGCTGTAATCCTATCATCTATGGGGTGATGAACAAGAGATTCCGAGCAGGTTACAAGAGCATCCTCTGCGGATGGAGACGCAGGACGACGGATAGCAATAATACTACTTTCCAAGTAGACGGGATCAATCTGAACACATCCACCATGGGATCGACTGGGTAAAGATTATAATGACAGAAACCGTTAGACTTTGTCATTACTAGTATCTCAATATGTCATTGATCTGGTGATGTAATTCCGCACAAACTCTACACACCAGTATGTCCGTTTCACGTGTGACGTCATGTGCCTGACGTAGGACTGTTGCGTCAGGGGTGTGTGCAGCCTTTGACGCACCAACCGAGAGTGTCTACGTACTGAAAGCGAGTACCCGCAGTAATTACCAGGTGCCAATTTACACATGGGTGGAAAGTGGCAAATGTGGATTAATGCCTTGCCAAAAGACGTTACATATCGGGCTGGGATCCGAACCCCCAACCCTTGGATTCAGAGTCAAGCGAATGAACCATCATCTGTACAATGATACCTGTATTGTTTTTTTCTATAGAAAATTGACAGCATGGCCTGCATGGAATATCTGTCATTATGATGTTAGAAGAAAAAGAGACATGGAATAATCATTTAAAGACATTTATAAGAAAGAGTTTTACCAGTTTATGATTTATGTTTGTTCATTTGATCAAGACAAGTTTCAATCCAAGATCTAGAAATAATTAATATTAATTATTAGTTGAACACAACTCCAAAATCTTTCGATAATCAACCCTTGGGCAGTTTCAATATCATTGTATAAGTCACTACAAAGAAGTTACGCAGCAGTCATGAATACACTTGGCCTGCTCAAATTATCATTTGTCACCTGAACATGGTATTATGCATTTTAATTGTGCAAATCGGGAACAGCGATGTTGATTTTCTTGCCTTGTTTTTTCATAGTTCAATATGTTTGTCACTGTTCAATATGCCTGTCACTGTTTCAATATGTTTACTGTGAATTTGTGAACTTTATCAATTTTATACTCAATGCATTATCAGGAAGATGGGCTTCAGATGATTGATAAAACTATTTTGTTGAAAATTTGTTTATTTTATGCAACACGAAGTCATGTGAACATTCCTTTTTGTATACAGAAATGTCAACTATTTTTTACTCGACGTGAACACAATAAAATTAAATGGAAAGAAATTTATTGATGTAAATAGACATCGAGTACGATCGTCAATCCTTTTACGTCCAATTTGCGGGCTATCTTTTGGCTGTTATCAAAGAGAAATACAGGCCTGTAAAAAGTAAAAAGATTTTTTTTTTTAGAAAGAAACAGACCGACATGCATTGATAACAGAGAGATAAAGAGGTTCGAGAGAGAGAGAGAGAGAGAGAGAGAGAGAGAGAGAGAGAGAGAGAGAGAGACGGGAGAGGGAAAGTGAGAGAGATAGGCATGAAGAGAGATGGAAAGACAGATACAGTGACAAAGAGGAAGAGAGAGAGAAAGTGAGAGAGAGAGAAAGAGAGAGAGAGAAAGAGAGATAGAGAGAAATGGGACAGAGAGAGATAGAGAGAGATGGGACACAGAGAGAGGAAAGAGAGAGAGAGAGAGAGAGAGAGAAAGAGAGGGGAGAAGAGAGAGAGAGAGAGAGAGAGAGATAGAGAGAGGATGGGGTGGGAGGGGAGGGGGAGAGAGATCGAGGGGAAACAGAAGGAGGCGAGAATGAAGAAAAAGAAGGGACAACCAAAAAGAAAAGAGTCAACAGAAATGGCCAAGAAGACAATATGTCATAGGTATGTTACGTCATCGAAATTCAATTGACTGTATAGTGCGTCAATTTATGGATTTCTATGTTTTGTGTTTGGCCCTGAGGCAGATTAATTGAAAATTCAGCTCAATAAGAGAAACAAGAAATTGTGACCAGTTTTCTGATCTTTGTATTCACTTTTCTTCTCTCTTTCGAATGCACGAAAATTGCTCTTTTCTCTAACATGTCTAATGAAAATATTTGATTATACGCGCACATTTAATATATTTATAGCAGGATAGCAACGACAAGCATGAACATTGAAATCGATGAAATGTTCAATACCAAGCCGAAAAACAGATCCTCGAAGGGTACATCACATAGTTGCTACTTTCCGCTGAAGAGATTTCAAATACATACAGACAAAGGGGAGAAAAAAAGAATAAATAAATAAAGGCAATTTCAACGAAAACATAAGATGGTCTGTATTATATACAGCCCACCTGATTATAATATCATAAAGTAAAGAAAATGGAAGACGCCTTGCCAAGGCAGGCACCTCAGTTCTATCGCTAGATGGCGCTATCCCAAACGAAAAGGTAGGGATGATGCATTTTGCATTAACCATGATCGATTTGCATTCGACTTCCAAATATGTAATTCTATTGAGACATGAAAATTGTTTAATGTCATTCAGTTTGGGTATTTCGATTGTTCAAACCCCTCCGGATGCCTCTACACTTGGAGAAGAGTCCAGCTACAACTATTAATTCATTTTGTAGGGATTTGTGGGGGCAGGCAAGAGTGTGGGGGAGGGGGGGGGGGCTATCAAATCCTTATCAGGGTTAAAGTTGTTGTCAATAGTTGAGGCCCCATGTTATAGAAGAGAGTCACCCCAGTGCACTATTCTTATGAGAGTAGTGGGAAACCCCCGGTGCAATGGTTCACTTGCACATCCCATATTATTCATACCAGGGGGGTGTTTCATAAAGCTGTGCGTAAAGTTACGAATGACTTCACAAATGATATTAATATGAAGCGCAAAAGGGGATGCCCAATGTTTTGCCTGATATTTTAACAAAGTGTGACTGTATTTCCCATAATCTCAATTGTAGCCAAAAATACACTTTGCATTGAAATGTTTTGTTAATAATGATAAGGTTAATCTACATCTGCATATTTTAACTTTAGCTCATGCAATTTAAATGATTTGAGAATCCCATTTAGCTCTTCATAATCAATTCATTTGTAAAGTCATGGGTAACTTTACGCACAGCTTTGTGAAACACCCCCCAGCTAGGAGAAACCAAAGAGGTTTTAGAGTGATTCAGTTTGTTTTTCACCTCCCAGGTAAAGGTGAGACCAAATACTTCTACTGCAAATAATATTAATTATAATGTTAATACTGAGGATGGTATCATTATTATCGTCATCATTATCATCATCATCATCATCATCACCATCATCAATATTATTATTGTTATCATTATTATTATTATTATTATTACAATAGGCAAAATAACGAAATTGGATATTAAACATGAGTTCACTGACAGAAATAAAGATAGTGAACACTCGTTTTACTTAGACTTTTGCTCCATTTCCCTTTATACCGACTCTGTTAATCAACATAATTCTTGACGACAGTATCGGCCATGAGTCGAATAGCAACATTCTGAAAATGATTTGTAACCAGCATAAGACACTTGACTAAATGTATTGGGTCATGAGGCAACTCTCCTTGAAATATGGTTGTAAAGACTTTCAAGAAATCAACGCAAGGCGTTTGTCCATCACCAACTAAAGTAAGCGAAAAAAAACAGTACATTACAATGACGCATCGCCTGTTAAATCCAAACAGGATTTCTCACTTCTCGGGGATATGACATAGTAGCGGAATCGCCTTTTAGTTCATTTCTCGAAAGTATTTGCAATCGTGTACATTGTTATTTGGTCATTTTCCGTCATTGCTCAATCGGGCCTTGTTCGAGAGCCAACAATTTACATTGGTTTAGCTGGATGGAGAAGAAAAGATTTCATAAAACTCCAAATAGAAAAAGAATCAACCAGGCTTTTCCCAATGTTATAACAGATATAAGAAATCCTCATGATTCAGTCATCCATGTTCAAAACATTCATTAACACATGACTGATAAGTTTATATTGCTCTCTTGCATTTTAACTTAAATTTCCTGCAGCGATTAGTTCAGATCTATAGATACATGTATTATGTATACCTTTATCTAAGAATATGCAACACTAGTTTGTACAAGTGTACGATGAAGTCTTTACCCTACACAGACTGTTGTCGGTACATATAGCACACTATTTCTACAAAGTGGAACGCTACTGTTGTATTTTATTAATTTCTAAATTGTACTAATATATTCTTCAAATGGTTTGTACAAGTGTACGATGAAGTCTTTACCCTACACAGACTGTTGTCGGTACATAAAGCACACTATTTCTACAAATTTGAACGCTACTGTTGTATTTTATTAATTTCTAAATTGTACTAATATATTCTTCAAATGGTGAATTCTAAAACAAATACATACATGTATGAAGACTAATCTAATACCAGGTACAACCATGTATGATTGTCCGTCTGTGATCAACAGGGGAATAGGAACAGACACTGTATGGACAGACATGGCAACCAACACTGTATGGACAGACATGGTAACCAACACTGTATGGACAGACATGGTAACCAACACTGTATGGACAGACATGGTAACCAACACTTTATGGACAGACATGGCAACCAACACTGTATGGACAGACATGGCAACCAACACTGTATGGACAGACATGGTAACCAACACTGTATGGACATACATGGTAACCAACACTGTATGGACAGACATGGCAACCAACACTGTATGGACATACATGGTAACCAACACTGTATGGACAGACATGGCAACCAACACTGTATGGACAGACATGGTAACCAACACTGTATGGACAGACATGGCAACCAACACTGTATGGACAGACATGGTAACCAACACGTTATGGACAGACATGGCAACCAACACTGTATGGACAGACATGGTAACCAACACTGTATGGACAGACATGGTAACCAACACTGTATGGACAGACATGGCAACCAACACTGTATGGACAGACATGGTAACCAACACTGTATGGACAGACATGGTAACCAACACTGTATGGACATACATGGTAACCAACACTGTATGGACATACATGGTAACCAACACTTTATGGACAGACATGGTAACCAACACTGTATGGACATACATGGTAACCAACACTTTATGGACAGACATGGCAACCAACACTGTATGGACAGACATGGTAACCAACACTTTATGGACAGACATGGCAACCAACACTGTATGGACAGACATGGTAACCAACACTGTATGGACAGACATGGCAGTATTTTACAAAGCTGCCACAAGTACAAGTTTACATGCCATTGATAAGGAGTGTTCATGTATTAATATATAACACCTGTCCATTGATAAGGAGTGTTCAGGTATTAATATAACACCTGTGTACCGCGTGTTAATTTTGATAATAATAATAATAATAGTGGGTTCTTCTATAGCGCTCATGTCAGTCAGATTTGACCCTCCTGGCGCTCCCGATTATTACCCTGGCCTTAGCACGGCTGCCATACGGCGCTCTAGCATTTCAAGGAATAAATCCCTACACGCCTTTCAATGGGTCGTCAGCAAACTTGTACTTACGACCGCCTTGTTAAACGCCACACTGATACAGAATGGGTCAACAAGTTTTTATTTTTAAAGCAACTAACATGGTATTAAATTTGGAGAGAAATGTTTCTATCCATTGTTGGGCATCACATCTGGATGAAAGTGGACACAAACACATACAGCAAAACCTTGCTATAACAAAATCCCTTAAAACCTTGTTACAACAGGGCTTATCGCATTAGAATACAAACAATGAACCAAGCCTGGAAAGTCTACCTTGTTATGACTGCATTTTGTTTCAATTCAGTTTAAAGGTAGCTCAATTTAAAATGGCGTTTATCAAAAAGAAAACCCTGCGTCACAACGTTAGTGTTGAATTGTACATAATTTACAAATAAAAAGATTTAAAAAAAAATTAAAAATTAACAAACTTATTAAACGTTCAAATTATTCAAATGATTTTCGAACAGTGTTCATACTTCGTTATACCAAGGTTCCACTGTACCTTATTACAAAGGGACTACATAACACCCAGATTATTATCAATAGTATTGTCAAGAGTTGTCAAGTTTCTTTCAAATGTGTGTTTTGACTAACAGAGATCTGAATCTTCACATGCCTTCAAAATGTTGATACCCTCCACGAGTTCTGTAATCACATTGTCCGTGTAGATTAGAGCCTGCGAGACCTCCTGGCTGTTAACAGATGGAGAGGTACATTTAACATGATTCTTGAAGGTTTAGTGTGCAACCTTAATTATAATTGCAAGGCAATGTGTTGATACAGGTGCAATAACAATCTAAATCCCAAATAATGCCAGTAACGTTACGAGTCAATACAACATTTACACAAAACAGAGAAAAGAGAACAATTTCTTTACGTTGAATTTGAACAAATTTAATCTAAAAGCGGTGTATCAAATACAAGTAGTATTGAATTACATAGAATGATAATTTGTCAAAACATACATGTGGTATACATCTGCCCATTACAAGCAATCTTTTTTGTGACATAAATAAACGTGTTAAATTTGGAACGTTACACCGTTCCATATGAGAAGCCAGAAACATGATTACAAAAAGGCTGTACGATCATAATAAAAATACATACCCTCTGTATACGGCTGTCCTAAATTTTGCTTTTGAACATGCTAAATAGTTAATATTTTCCGGCAATAACCTATTTCAAATCTGTTTGCATGCAGTCTACAGGTTATATACACTGAATCTACTTAGGGTTATTCGTTTCAACTAGTTTTTAAACTGGGCACTGGCAGCATCTTACTCGTACAGTCGATAAATTGAAGACTTTTCATAATTCCATATACATGAAGTGTAAATAGTTAAACCGACACCAATAATCCTTCTGCCCTTACAGGCATGAATATGTATAATAATACACATGTACAAGTGTACATCCTAATGCATGGCTAAACTACACTGATTGAATCGGAACCAAATACTGATTGACTCAAAAACGGCCACTACTGATTGATTTGGAACGAACTACAGAATGTCTCAAAAAAACGGCAATCTATTCTCACATGTACATACACCTGAGAGGATTGACTCACTTCAGAACACATCAACACAAGACTGTCTTCAAAGAAACAAACAAGCCCTCATCAGACTACTTTGGAAGATACAGCATTTTATGCTAAGAGAATGTTTGCCCCCCCCCCCCCCACCCAACAAAAAAAATACTTGCCAATATACACTTTGGCTATACAGCATTAAAAGGAAAAAATTGATAAAGCAGGTTATTGATTGTCATGTCTGCTCTGACTTTTTCTTTTTTGCTAAGGGGGGGGGGGGGGGGGGGGGATTTTTGTAATTCAGACCAAAAAGTGGAGTTTTCAATCGCATAAAGTCTGGGATTTTGCCTGGTTAGGCACACCAGTTTTTAGCACAAGTATTCTAGTTTTCATAATTTTATATTTTTTTATATTTCTCTTTGAGAAAAAAAAATAAAGCCACTGTATGCATTGAACACGATTCCCACAATTTCCAATTGTAATTGATCACAATCAAACTATTTTTCAATTTGACAAAACATGAAACAAGAACTTGGGATGATTGGTAACACCATCCATACATAATCTTTAGGACAAAAACAAAATCTGGGGGGAAAACAGAGGGAGACAAAGAGAAAAAAAGAATGTACAATAGTTTTTTTCTTTTCACATATTCTCTGTAGAGAGAAATACCCGAGGAATAGAAATAACAATTTAAAATAAAATAAAAAATTACAGTGGAACCTCGTCATAACAAACTCTTTGGGACTAAGCACATTGCTTTGTTATATTGAAATTCGTTACATCAGGGTTTAAAAAATATTAAAAAATTTAAAAAATACCAAAGAAGTGGGCCAAATATATTTCCTTTATCACAAGGTTCCAGCATAATTATAATAATAATTCTTTGATAAATTTGTGGCGTGTTATTTAGAATCATAAAAATCACTCTTTTAAAATAATATCAATCGTTTGTTTTGGTGGAAGTCTTCATATGCCTAAAACCCCAATCCCCATTAAATATTACTCACTATTTATTACCATCTAAGTCTTCTTTTCAAGGAATGGGTTAAGAACTCGTCTCCTAAAAGCCAGAAGGGTATTACCAAAGCGAAATGCCATTTGAGCAAACTGCCTTCTGGTTCTTAGCGGACAATAAACACGTCATAAACCTTTCATAGGGTGTTCTCGACCAGCAGATGATTCTGATCAACTTCTGTTTTTGGTTTTTAGAATGCATTTACAAATTGTTATCACTGCACGACGACCCAATGGTTCAATCTATCTCTGCTGGAGATAACATCATGCACAGCAGCAAAGACTGACTGGGGTCAAATTAAGCAAATAGAATGTGTGTTTAGTCTTCAGATACCAGTACACTAATGCTTACAGATGACAATCTTTAACATTAATAACAGACTAAATAAAGCCTAATGTTGATCAAAGATTTTCTGTCTGAGAAAATATGAATTATTTCTGTGAAAATGAAGAAAATCTTGACCTAGAACTTCTATGGGAGATTCTGACAACATGTTTCTTTTTTTCCCCCTGAAGTTTGTGAATGTTCAATGATTCCATGAGTGGACCGGTTTCTGGACAATGGAGAAAATTAGAAAGAAAAAAAAAAGAGAGAAAAAAGTTGTACAACTTTGGATGAGCCTGTGCACAAGCTAGGCGGTGCTGACTTCTTGGCCACTGATTGGCTGCCCTGTGGTCACATGATATCCAATAGCTGTTCTAAGTGGACAAGACCTTGGTTGCCACGACGGCTTCTTCACCCATTGCTGACAGGACAGTGCACTGTGAACACAGAAAAAGAAAACAACACATTTTAAATCAAGTCCAACCAAGGAAATTTATGCATTCATTCATTCATTATTTCATCTACATGTGATAATCCCTATAAACCCTATGGTTTCTATTATTGTGTCGGTGCCAGTGAGTGATAAGGCTATGGCATATCATGCTTCTGCCATGCATTGGTATTGGCGCTTAAAATGATGTTGTTTGAACTAGTTCTTGTGTGTGTACGCTGCTCTGCTGAACATATAGATGGACTTCAAAGTGGAACAGCAGTATTAAGGCTATCAGTATATAATCCAAAACTGGTGGTCGGCACGTTTTGCCTCTACTTTAACACAAATTTTAGACTTTCAAAGGTATAAAAAGATTATTAAAGGTAAAGACCAGTAATGGTCATGCGATTGCATTGTGAAAGAAACGTTGTGGAATCGATCAGAAAAGGTCGATCATCTAGCATCTAGCATCTGCAAGGTTCTGGAATCATCAAAATGATAAGAAATTTGGCTCATTTTTCGTAAAGTTACAAGCACTATACACAGAAAGATGTATATGGGACTACCCTATCTCTCTCACCAGACCATGAGAGAAATAAATTTACCAAATATATGAATTAGTAGGCGGTTTCCCGGCAAATTTTTTATCATCATGTATTAGTCAAAACATATTCTTTCACATGATTGGTAATGAGAGCTTCCATTTCATTTTTTGAAATTGGGGTGTTGCCAATACTGGTCTTTGCCTTTAACCTATCGGTGAACAGACTTAGCCGAGATGTTATGAAGATTTGGGGGTGGGGGAGGGGGGGAGCAATCATTACTCTAGATATAACAAAAGAATCCAAAGTTACTTTATAAAAACTACAATCTTTTTTAAAACTTCATGCTTGTCAATTATGCAAACAAGGTAACTTTTCTAAATATTTTTGATTTGTTAACATCTTTTGGTCAAAATGGACCTCCAATGGTCTCATATTTGTGAACTATGTGATAGGAAGTTGTTTGACACATATCTGTAGATCATAACTGGTTGAATAAAGCAAATTATTAGTTCCTTAATAAAACAATTTTATCTTCTCAAGCATTTCTATAGAATAACAACTTTATAATTTGTTATACTTAAAAAGGGAATTAATTTTTACAAGTTACAACTTTATGTCAAGTTTTCAATGCTAAAATATATAGGTAAGTACATTTCTCACTGCGTATCCTAAAATCAAAACCATTCTTGCATGCAACTAATATATATCCACACAAAAAAAACATTAATAGAACAGTTAAAGATAAACTCCAGTTCTGGTAAAAAAAAAGAAAATTAATTCTCACATAATCAAACGAAACTTACACTGAATGTTCAAGATTACAAATAAATGACATGTGCCAAATAATTTTGGAAGAAAATGTATACTGGCTGAGTAATGAGCATAGAAAGACAAGGAAATCAAGGTAGTACTAGCCCCGACACCATGTGTGTTGTCCCATATATAGCTTTCTGTGTACAGTGCTTGTTACTTTACCAAGACTCGGTCAAATTTATTATGATTTTGATGACTCCAGAACCTTGCAGTGCACACCAATACTTACATGCTACATGATCAACTGTTTCTGATCCTTTCCACACCTTTTCTTTCACAATGCAATCGCGTTACCAGTACTAAAGTTTATCTTTAACATTCTTTCCAATCTTTTGGTTGTTTTGTTATTTTTAAGCTCGGATCAAATAGGTTTCCGATTTGATTATGGGTTTACAGCTCAATCTGATGGTACATTACAATGGCCCTGAACCAAAACCTGAAATCACTGTATATTCGTAGGATTACTAACAAAAGGCTTAAGTATCTTGTCAAAGCATCATATCTCTTTCCAATGCAGAATCACCCATAGGCAACCGCATACAAAATTGACGATAATATACTCACACTAAATTCTTCACCATTGTCGTGCTTCTTTTGAATTTCTTTGCCGATATCATTATCAGGGAGTTTAATATCACTTCGCACTGTTCCACCCTCATCCATTAGGCATAGATAACCATCCTCTATATCCACAAACTATGGTAGCAATGAGAAAGCACATAGAAATAAAACATACAAAGATAATCAAGATCTGGTAATGATAAACAAGACAAATGCGAATGTGTCTACTATATGCCTCTGCCCTAAATTAAGTAAAGGAAATGGATGGAATTATTTGTGGCATATCACAATAAAAACAAAAAGTCTACAATCAAATGTCAACTGACGACTATGATATTGACCTACTTGATCCAAAATGTAATTGGATCATCTTCCTATAGAGTGGTGAAGTGTGACGTCATCAAAACTCTATTTTTAGAATTTCTCAATTTTGTCTTCATATTCCGAAAGAACATCAAAAATAATGTCCAAATGTCGAAAAACCAATTGAATATGTTAAAGGTATTACAAAGTTTTGGTAAATTTTGAAAATTGGGTGGATAGTGATTCTTTACAATTTTGATAAATGTGGATGCCCATATAGATGTTTTATAAGCACTAAAAAAATTAGCCCCTACAACACTTCTGCTTTCGAGAAAAATTGAATATAACAATTTACCGGTGAAATTGTAAATAATAAACTCTTTATATTGTATAGCGCCCTCTCAATGTCAAGATATTAATTTAGTTATAAAACAATGTTATTTGACTAAAATCGACCGATTTGCTATTACCGTTTAGAATATAAATATCACAACTGCATATTCTGAGATTTTCATGGTCGCAGCTACCATCGAATGGCCGTAGGCGCTATTTGAAATTTATCAAAATTTACTGGGAGCACCGGTAAATTTTTATATTCAAGTTTTCTCAAAAGCAGAAGTTTTTTAGAGGCTAATTTTTTGAGTGCTTATAATACATCCATAGAGGCATCCAAATATATCAAAATTGTAAAGAATCACTATCCAGCCAATTTTCAAAATTGACAAAAACTTTGTAATACCTTTAACTAACATTATAAACCAATTAGAAGAAAAACAAGTGTCAGATATTTAAATAAATCAACATTTTTGTTGAAAGATGAAAAGTCACATTTTTAAGAGGCGATATCCTTTTATCGTATTTCACTTTTTTTATTGAACTAAATACGATAAAATCATACTGGTTGGTACCTCTGAAAGTGTATAGGGGATGAGCAGGCTAATGAGCATAGAAAGTTAAGTAGGCCCGTTACCATGTGCTTAACACAGGTTACTATGTGCAAATGAGATTTATTTCGTTTTATTGAAGTTTCAGCAAATTTTTGTAAGTTTGTTTTTCTTTTAATGATTCAAACAATCAATCTACTGCAGGATAAACAATCCAAAATGAATTATAGCCGTGCTCTCTCGACATGCGATTCCCATACCAGAACTCAAGATTAGCGTTTAACATTATCAATGAGGTCTGACCAGGGACCCGTTTCACAAAGCCTTTATTCAACGACAAATGACAAATATCAGTGACAAATCAAAAGTAACAATTTCAGTAGCTTATAACAACAACTGCCATTCGTCACTGATGACAAGTTTTGTGAAACACCCCCCAGGACTAGATGCTTATTACTCACCTGCAAATCCTTGCGTAGTACGTGAGGAACGTTCATGTTATGGGTGGATGGGCAAATATCTTCATATTTTTTTGAAGTGAATATGTCCAAAGCAACAAGATGAACCTGTATGGGAAATTGGAAGTAAGATAAAAAAAGAATTGAAAAGGTTGGAGATGTTGTCCAATATATGCTCCAGCAACACGACATGTACTTTAAAAAAGTAATTTTCTAAAGGTGTCACTGATCAACATGCAAAGTGGCAACTCAGTGATGTACCTTATGAGGACATTTCCCATTCTCTCTGTACATAAAAATGAAAACATTTCCATTTTCCCTATAGAATATGTATAGGTACAGGTACATGTACTGATTAATTACACAATCCCTTTATGTGATACATCTACCACTCCAAACCAAGAAAATGGAAATTCATCAAAATTTAAGTACAAAGCAAACAGAAAAGATGTACGAAATGAGTGTTTGACAGACTACACCTTTAAAATCGTTTTTTTCTTAAAATATTCTTTAAACTTTCCCTTATCTTTTTTTTCTCCCTTCAATATCTAGTAAAAATCCCCTCTAACCCTATCTAGCCAGGGCTATTTTGAAACTGCATAACCCCCCTCCCCTCTATGATTTCGGCCGTAAAACAGTCGATCGCCGCAAAAATTTGCATGCATGTCAAGTAAAGTGAATAGATTACTATGGTAATTTATGCAAATAAGGTAATAACATTCACATTTTTACCCATAAATCATATTTCCTTCATATTTAAACATTAGTTTTCACTACATATATTCTTTAGACCATTTGGGATAATAATAAAACAAAAGAAATTGGAAGAGCCAGATTATTCCTAAAGTTTTCTATTGATTTGATAATTTCTTTATTTTTTTTAAATTTATGTATTTTATTGTTTTCGTTGTTATATTTTAATTCTAACTATAATGAACCCCAAAATAAACACCTAAACAATAAACAAGACCAAATAACCAATGTTTAATCTCTTTAAAAAAATGAGATTCCTATATTTTTTGTACACAAATCACGAAAATGAGATTCTTTTGCGTTAAAACATTATCGCGAAAAGTGTAGAGGGGGGGGGGGGTGGGCTAGATAGGTTTAAACCGGCAGTGAACATATACATTTGAAAATATCACTTATAAAACAATTACATTTGGTGAAAACAGACTATTGACAGGTGAATTCATCAGTACGTAATCTCTATGTGAACTATAAAAACAAGGTACCGTATATAACGGTGTATAAACCGCACTTTTTTGACGCCGAAAACATTTCAAAGTCGGGGGTGCGGTTTATACACGGTACACCAAAAAAAAAAAAAAAAAAAAAAAAAAAAAAAATTAAAGTTTCAATTTATGCCCCTCCACCTGGCGCTATGCCTGGCAATGTCTCCCAGCTCGGTAATCGGTGTGTTGACTCACCACTCGGAAACTAGAACAACACTCAAATTTGTCTGTCATCTTGGTTTGAAAGTAATCTTTCTGATAGATCTCAATATGTTGTTTATAATAATAATTCCTCCAATTTTTCTTCTATTACATGGTGTACCACAAGGTTCTATCCTAGGTCCCTACTGTTTTTTAATGATCTTACACACACAAAAAAAAAATCTCGGCAAATTTTTTTTTTTTTTTTTTTTTAAGGGCGAAAAAGAGGGGTGCGGTTAATACACGAGGGCGGTTTATACAACGTTATTTACGGTACATGTAGTTTTTCTTATAAGTAAGAGAATCAATTCACATTGTTTTGTGGTGTATTGGTGAGGCAAAATGGGTCATACAAAGTGATACAATCCTCACAAATACATTTGTCTTCAATCTGACGAGATTATAGCTCAAGTATTTCTATTCTTTGTTTACCTTAGCATGACCATGCTTTCCTGTCTTAGAAGTGGACATTTCTACAATTTTGCAGGGACGAGATTTGATGAGAACAAAACCATTCTTACGAAGGGCAGAGCACTGCTGTGGGTAATCCTTGGCCGCTCCAGATTCCACCGATTGGAATTCTTCATCATGAGTATGATCAGCCATTGTGCGGGGTATTAGGGCTTTTATCCTGGAGGGGGGAGAAGAAGAAGAAAAAAAACTAGATTTTAATTCGTCACTTTGACAAATTAGTAAGGTGGTCTGTCTTCAATCTTATGATAGATTTGAATATTTACTATATAGAGAAAGGGAGAAGTTATATAGACATGTAAACAATGATGATGATGATGATGAACATGATGCTGATGATTAACATGATGCTGATGATGATGATGATGGTGATCATGATAGTAATGGTGATGATAATTATGTTAGATGATGATATTAATGATAATGTTAATGAAGATCATCATCATCATCATCATCATCATCATCATCATCATCATCATCATCATCATCAGAGAGGCCAACCTTCTTCAACAAAAAAAAGTAATCTCCCATAGGGATTACATGCAAAAAGTAATGGATCAAGTGATAATAGGGTAATAATAAAGTAAATATGGTTGTGTTTTACATTATTTGCGATTCTATGTGTTTTACTATTCAAAGGAGACGGTACAGTGAAAGGTCAAAAAGAAGAAAAAAAAGTGAAGAAAAAAATTGTTGGAGTCTCCCGGACTCTAACCAGTGGTCTCGAGGTCAGAAGTCAAGTGTGTTACCGATATACCAAAACATTTCCCGTAGCGATTACACGTAAACGGAAAATGGAATTCTCAAATCCCACTTTGCAATTGAAATATGAGCATGATCCCGGCATCTGATCGAAAAATAAAGGGCACACTTGTGATAGCTCATTGTCTCAGCTACAACATACTCAAAGCTCAGCAAAAACAAAGCTAAAACGACGGAGATATTGCTCGCGAAAGACGGGAATGTAGAATCCAGTTTTGAGGAAAAATGTCCTATAGAGAATACATGTATGCAAAATGTGAAAAATTGACATGCCTCCTTTAAACGCAAAAATACGCCATGATACCTTTGTCGAAATGAAAAATTGTGGTGGCTATATTTGTAAAGAATTGTCTCAGCTAGAACATATCAAAATTTGGAAAAATATCGATAAATATTTACAGAGATACAGGCCTTAACCCTATCTAGCCCGGGGGGGGGGGGGGGGCTTTAGAAGCCCCCCCCCCTCAACATTTTTCACGATAATTTTTTAACGCAAGAAAATCTTGCACTGAAATTTTGTGACTTTTTTTTTTTAGAGTCTTGCGCATCTTTCGAAAGAAATTTTTCGAAAATCGGACCTACCATTATAAAGTCACGTGTCCTTTTGTCTTTGCATCTCAGCCCAAAAATCGCTCATTTTTGTGATTTGTGTACAAAATATATGGAAATCTCATTTTTCAAATAAAGAGATAAAACATTGGTTATTTGGTCTTGTTTAAGAGAAGAGGCAAAACATGCGGGCCGCCATCTTGGATTATAATGCATGCCTACATTATAATTCAAGATGGCGGCCCGCATGTTTTGCCTCTGCTCTTGGACCAATATTATTAATTTCAAAGTCATGAAAAGGCACTAAATATCAACAAACATGGTCTACAACAACTCCAAATGACAAAATAATCCCAGCCATTTTTTTTTTTGAGCATTTGATAGCCAAAAACTTGAAAATTTTTGTCATTAAAAAAAAAAAAAAAAAAAATTTTTGGTCGATCTTCCGATCCGATACCGATCATAGGTGCGAGGGTGTCGCTCCGATCTTCCGATCCCATCAGAGCCCCAACTTACAGGGTTAGTTGAGGGCATATTTTAAACAATTAAATTAATGCCTATTAGTATTACGTTTTAATTGAAGTAGTCTGATCAACATTTTAGTCTTGTGTGTGGTACTTTTGTAACTTGCTCAGTCTTCAGTTCAGTGGGTCATATTTCGACTTCCGTTTCTGGACGCACTCTGTAACCACGAAGCATGATTCCTTTCTTGCAGCCTCAATTTTAGAGCGATAAAAAGACCTACCGTCAACTGAAACGATATCCATTTATTTTTTAAAGCATCTTTATTTAATTAAATAGATTTTTAATTTTTTTGAAAGCAGTAACTGTCTTTTCCGTCGCATTATTAGAACAGCAACATAATATTAGCATGCACACAATTGTTTTTGTCAGTGGTGAAAATACTCGTAGCTCGTGCACAGTTTTTCCGTTATAATCATTTTGCCTTCGGCGTAGACTAGAATGGATGAGATTTATATGACCTTATGCGCAGTGAGAGTTTAAACCACCGCTGCAAGATTTTTATCATGGATTTCGATTTCGACCCATAATTTCCTAAAAATGGACCATTAAACGGAATATTTCAACCAAGTTGGTAAGTGGAACCGAAGTAGTTAAGTATATACCTAATTTAGGGCTATAAATGCATCGGAAATGCATCATGTGCAAGGAGTAATTCGGGGATAAGTTTTGCAAGTTTGGTGTGCTGATTTGCCCACATAACCCTACACATTTCGCGGGATGGTCTGTTTCGGTCTCTAAAGAGAGAGCCGCCGACCCTACCCCAATAAGAGGCTAACGAACGAAAGAGACGAAAAATTCGGTCTAGCCTAGATTAGGCACATTCATGGGACACTAGAGGGCGCTTTGCGCTCGTACGAAAATCTGAATGGCCTTGCTGCGGTGGGTCGGCAATAATCAGCCCAAAACTTGGATATGGGAGAGTGGAAGGATATATCTTTTTTATAATGTTATCTGGTCTTACCCTTAACCATCCTATGTTTAATCTATGTAGAAATAACATGCGAGTACGATAAGAGAAACATCGGGCCCATTACTGATGCAACTTTTGAAATATTAGCCTAGAAATGACCACCAAACGGAAAAAAATGACATTTTTCCCCGACAAATCTTCATAAAATCTGAGTTATAAACAAGTCACATCTAGGTACACTAATACAAATACGATTTTCTGAAAATTAAGGTATGATTTATTAAGTTTCTTTCAAATTCAAGTATATTTCTGCGCATTGCAGCGCCAATATTCTACACTGCTTCAAAATCACCCTTGAAATTTTTTTTTGCAACAAATTTGTTACGAGGTCCGCGAGTGTTCCCCGTTCCTTGCATGTTGAAAGTTTGGTAATACATAGTTTCCATTGACTCGCGCACGAAAAAATGGTCGAAAACAAAATGTCAAATGAAGAAATAAACAAGCTTTTGTATAGTTATAAGAGTTCTACTGAGGTTTCTTTGTCAATTTAATTTATTATATAGTCTCAATTAGAATTCAGAATTATCTCACTGAAAAGTTAAGAAACCGACGATGTTCTCGATCGTAGTTATTTTCATTTTGCCAGCAGCCGATCTAGCGTTGTTTGGGCAAAAAGCTAGGCCGCTGCCTACCCACCGCGAACCTTTCCGAGTCCCGCTAAAATGGCGCTCTGCGGAGCTCCGCGGGTGCGTTGGTATCGCTGCAAACTCTCAGCCGGCTAGCTCCCCACGACGGACCATTCGCGGTATGGCGAGTGTGTGTGCGAGGTATGATTTTGGATTCGAGAACGCA
Source organism: Strongylocentrotus droebachiensis (assembly GCA_035222895.1). Taxonomy (NCBI): domain Eukaryota; kingdom Metazoa; phylum Echinodermata; class Echinoidea; order Camarodonta; family Strongylocentrotidae; genus Strongylocentrotus; species Strongylocentrotus droebachiensis. The sequence goes on along the minus strand of JAVYIG010010895.1, from coordinate 37,024 downwards.
TGTAATGCAACCGTGCGCGTCATTTTCAGCTGTCGAATGTATACGACCAATTTTACATGTACGATTTTTAGTACAGATACTTGGTCAGTTTTCTTTTTATATCTTTGGTTTTACAACATTTAAAAATATAATTTCTTCAAATTTGCTCCTGACTCGGTTCAGACTAATTGTATGATGTGTTTTTAAGTCAGTTTTTTTAATATATTTTTTTGCATGAATTTGCCTACCTAGATCTAGCCCTAGGCGGCTAGGCCTAATAAGTTTGATCAAAGTTATAAGAGGGCAAGGCTAAAACAGATCATGTTGCAAGTTTTGCAACAGCATTGCCAAGCATTGGGCAATGACTAATCTTGGATTCAGACTAAACCTGATACACAATGGCCTTCCGGTCGGTACCCATGCCAGGCCATGCAACATGCATGTATGCGCTACAGTGTACTGTACACTGCAATTGTAGCCAACATGCCAAACTCGTTCATTCATTGACGTATGGTCACCACTTATTCGACCTAGATTTTACACTTATTTGTAAGTCAAGAATTCGAGTTTAAGACTCTACAAACTCAACAAATAATTCTGAAATCTGCAAAAGGAATAGTCACGACACAACCGGCATGGTTATCAGATTGATATTAGAAGAGAGATTCGATATCAAAAAGTCGGACTAAGTTGCATTCGTCACTAGTTTTAGCTCAACATGGCAGCTTCGGTAGTCACCACACAAATACTGCAACATCACCACTCTTAATACATCAACTTCCGAAATTGAAATTACGAAATTTAACAGCAAAATCACACCAAATTGTTTTCTTAAACTATGTGGTTGACATAAAATGAAAAACTTATTCTTTAAATATAACTAAAGAACTAATAAAATAGTTAATCGACAACAATACTCACACGTGCACGGAGTAACAGAGCCGAAGGAAAGACTAGATCAGAGTAAGTGCGCATGCGCGTCAAGAAAGAAAGCGCGCCATCTACTCGACTGTAATCGACACATGTGCATGCATGGATTGACTATGGGATGACATTTAAAAAAAAAGGTCTCCTTTGCTTCTTCTTCTTTCTTTTCTTCGCCCCACCTGTAAATTTGTAAATTCGTGAATTTTTTGGGGGGGTTTTGAATTCAAATATAAATATAAAAATTTTGCAACACCATTTTAATTAAAGGTATTGCCAATATCAATGAATTCATCAACAACATCTTTTAACACCAAAAGTAAATTTAGTCTAGCCTAATTACGAACTTTCCACCGGACTTTTCATCGGGAGAAAACGAAAGTTTAGTTTTAATTGCATTAACCGATAATTTCCAAAGCTCATTACTGATATACAGCAAATAAGGGAGATTGCAAATCTTCAGCAGATTCTGCCATAATTATAGTGATGTCTTCAGCGTAAAGCAACACATAAATTCGGAGAAAAGCTATAACCCTTTTACAGCCAACATCAAATTCTGTAGAACTTTGCAGGAATTATGAATATGTCATGTATGTCCTATCTGTGAAATTTAAATGTTAGCAGTGTCCTATGCAAGGAAACCTGTTTACTTGCTAGACTTCACTGTCAGACACTAGTGAGTGACTGAGTGGCTTTTTAGTTCTTCGGGTTAAAACATAAAATGAGCTGTAACCCACTTCTTGTAATGGCCAAAATTAAACTGATTGAATTTGCGCAGCATGAAACGTACGACCATTCGGTACAATGGTCTGAAAATCAGACTATTACTTACTGGCTCTATAGCTCCTAAGTCGATTCGACAACTAATAGTCGTTATTTTCCAACTTAAAGACATTTTCAAGCCCCCTCCCCCCTTTTTTTTAGGGAAGTTCTAAATTATTATTATCTTTCAAAATGGCGTTGGAATTAACCTTTTTCATTTTTGTTTGGCCTGCAAATGGGACATAGTCACTGGGATTTTCCACGGGCAAATTAAGAATCGCCAAATTTGTCCACACTTGTATAAAAAAATATATATATATATATATATATATATATATTGGCCTATATACTTCACATTCTAATACTACAACTGCATAACTACAGACAATAAGCTGTACGTTAGATTTTATTCCTGTTATAGGCTGCGCAACTCTGTCCTGCAGTCTTTTCTTTTACAATTTAATGGACACAATAAAGAAATGAAATGAAATATCAAATCCGGCGACATTTTGGTGGTTTTGTGGTCGATTGATTTATGAACTTAATTACTTAACATTTTCCACAGCAAAATCATTTCACAGGTTAAAAAGCATAGGCCTTCTTCTGTTTTGTGTTCTTACAGCAACATTGTATCTTTGAATTATTTTATTATCTTTTTAAAAAAGTTATCTATTTATTTATTCATTATTATTTCATTAATTTATTAGTTTATCATTATTTTTTTTTTTTTGGGGGGGTGGGGGTTATAATGAGTGGCCCTCCTGAGTTAGATTAACTTTGGGTGCCGTTTAAATAGGTATGAGCATACGGTGAACAAGAACTTTTGGTGCAGGCCCATGTGACATGATTGGCGATTTTTAAAATCTGTTTTGTATATTTTTGTTTTACTTTGTTTTGTTTTGCTCTGTTTTGTTTTGGTTTCTATTGATTTTTTTGATGTTTTTTTTTGTTTTTGGGGGGGGTTTAATTCTGTGTTTTTGCTTTTTCGTTTCGTTGATTTTGTTTTTCTTCTTTTTTGGATTTTTTGTTGTTGTTTTGTTCAAGTGGCGTAATAGGAGAATAGAATAACCGAAAGTAAAGGCCGGAGCGGAAACAACGCCTCTGTGGAAAATTTGCAGTGATCTAACAGTTCATTCTTCTATCCCTTTTTATTTTGTAAATTTAGATTATCCTAAATGCATGGGGATAGGCAGTGGCGTACGCAGGATTTTTTCAAGAGGGGGGGGGGGGGGGGGGGTTAACATTTTTAAATCGGGCCAAAAAATTCGCAACGTCACAGCCAGCCGCTGAATAAGCGGAGGAGGGGGGGGGGGGGGGTAAGGTCATTATTGTAGGGGTCACCCTGTGGTTAAAAAATAATTTAAAAGTTTTTTTTTGAGGGGGGGGGGGGTTTCATCAAAAATCACACACATACAAACAAATTGAGGGGGGTTCAACCCCCCCCCCCCCCCCGCTGCGTACGCGCTTGTGGATGGGCCTCAAATGTGACTGATTTGACGAACTTTGAAATTCCCTGCCGAAACTTTGCAAAATCCATTTCTTTCTTAATACTTTGTCCCAATTTCTTGCCATGATGGCTTTCTGTTATACCAGGGATATGTGAGTTGAATCCCTGATTATACTTAGGCTGGTGATAGATTCAATGAAGACGCATCGACTACCGTTGCCCTTCTATCACAGAAGTTAAACTTACTAGTTGAAAGACTGATTTTCCTCTCTGATTGTGTCATAGTTTATCAGTCATGAAGAACTTTTTTGGGGGTGTCTTTTTGTTATTGCTATAGGCCCCTAGTAAATTCAAGATGCACTATAGCTATTTCACTTATTACCCTCATAATAATAAGCACGTTCATAGTTGCAGTCTGCAGCATGAGCAGATAAAGGTCATTGCAGACCAAATATTGTGAATATACAAAATATCGGATGCGCGTGCTCATGAAAGTTATGTCATTATTCATTTCATGCACAATCAGCGCACTCCATGATACACAGGTGGTAGTATTACAGGCGCGGATCCATGGGGGTGGGGGGAGCAGGCCTTGCACCCCCCCCCCCGCAAAAAAAGAGAGAGAGAGAGCAGGAAAAGAAGGGAAAGGCAAAGAGGAGAGAAAGGGAAAGAAAGAAGTGGAAGAGGAAATGAAAAGGGGGAAAAAGAAGGAGCCGGGGGGGGGGGCCGAAAGGGCCTTGCCTCCCAGCTGTTACCCCGCCCCCCATCAAAAATTAAGAAAGAAGAAAGGGAAGGGAACTTGAGAAAAAAAGGAAAAGCGGAGATAAAGGGAAGGAAAAGAGAGGAACTCAGAAGAAAAGAAAAGAAGGGGGATATCAGTTGCAATTTTCCGGCCAACAAGTTGTAGTTCGGGGGGGGGGGCAAAAGGCCCTTGCTGCCCCCCCCCCACCCACCCCAGCCCCTTAAAAACGGGAGAAGGAAGGGAAAGGGAAATGTGAGCAAAAGAAGGGGAGAACAGCTGCAATTAATCCCGCCAACAACGTGTGGATCGGGGTGGGGGCCGAAAGGCCCTTGGCTCCCCCAGCAAACCTAAAACAGAGAGAAGGAAGGTAAGGGAAAGGAAAAGAGGAGAGAAAGGGAAAGGAAAAATAAGAGAAAGAAGAAAGGAAGGGGACATCAGTTGCAATTTTTCTCGCCAACAAGGTCAAGGTGTAGATCGTGGAGGGGGGGGGGGGGGGGTAACTAGCGTACTGATGCCCCCAAATATAATTCAGACGTGGTTTATTTCTAATTTGATACCGGTGATTTAAAAATGTTGCTGCAATGACATTATTTCCCGAGATTTTTCCTCAATCTTTAGTAGGTTATACTTTTTTAGGCGTTTGTTGGAAAATGGCAAATTCCTAAAGAAAGAAAGAATAGTGACCTGCCTTTGTCACAAAATAATGAGGTGTCAAAATTTGCTCATCTGACCTTAATTAAATGCCTAGAACCCCTTGACTTCTGGTGTGTCTGCCCCCTGAACCCAACCAATGGTCCTAAGGCGGGCCCCTGGATGCTCATCTGAATGTAATCTATTACCTAAAACCCCTGAGCCTCCGGGGCTCCGCCCCTGGAGCCCCACACCAATTTGTTTCCTGCCAGTGTCACAAATAAGGTATCAAAATATGCCCATCTGACTGTAAAATATTGCCAGAACCCCTGAGCTTACGGGGGCTCCGCCCCATTGGACACCACACCAATCTGTGTCCTGTCAGTGTCACAATCACAAATAAGGTATCAAAATATGCTCATCTGACTATAATTTATAGCCCGAACCCCTGAGCTTACGGGGGCTCCGCCCCCTAGACCCCGCGCCAATTTTGTGCCCTGCCAGTGTCAAAATTAAGGTATCAAAATATGCTCATCTGACGATAATTAAATGTATAAAACCCCTGAGCTACTGGGGGCTCTGCCCCTTGACCCCCGCCGGGGTTCGCCCTCATACCCCACGCCAATTTAAGCTACACTCTACCTGATCGTACATATTAATCCCCACCTACTTTTTTTTTTGTCTACCTTTTGTCACTATGATTCGATTTGTACTTAAATGTCTGTAAATATGTTCATTTATTATAACTTGCATATTCGTTTGTAAATTGTATTTTCATTGTTTGATATTCTATTCGAATTTTATGTAATCACGGCCTCGCTGAAAAACAGCTTTGGCTGAATGCGGGCACAATTATTATATATATTTTTTTTAACCGTGAATAAATAAAATATACCATACCATACCCCCAAACCTTTTTGCTCATTTCGCCACTGCTGGTGTCACCATAAACATTGCCCCCCCCCCCACCCAGTAAAAAAAGTGGGGGGGGGGGGCAAAACGCATTTTTGCCCCCCTAAAACGCCCCCACCTTAAAAAAAAAAAAAAGTAGTAGAGGAGTAAAGATGGTTTGTATTTTAACCCAAAAGAACATAACAATAATAACAACTTGAATTAAATGACATATCATTTCCATTCAGAGAAAAGGAAAGTTAACGGAAATAAAATTTTCTAAACATTGCGCTACCTATATTTATCATTGGAGGTTTTTATAATAGCGATACGCGCATATCGTGGACATATTGTGAGAGAATGGGAAAGTGTGTCTGATTTTGTTATAGGAGTAAGAATCTCATGAGCCCCTGAACGCTGGCCTACTGATGGGGGGGGGGGGGTATTTTCTATTCGATATCAGTGATTTCCAATGTTGCTGAAATGACATGATTGTCCGGTATTTTTTCTCAATTTTGTTTTATCATACCTTTTTATGCGTTTGTTGGAAAATTAGAAATTTCCAAATTAACAGTCGGGAAAAAAATATGCTTATTTACAAGCCTTTGTGTCATGGTCTGCAGAACGTCCGGGCGCGGGGGTCCGAGCCCCCCTCACTTTTTGAAAAATTTTGTTACAGAGAAAAAGAAAGAAAGAGAAAGAGAAAAAATAAGTGACCCAACCAAGGACCCTAAGGCGGTTCCCTGTATGCTCATCTGACCGTTATTACATACCTAAAACCCCCGAACTTCCGGGGGCTCTGCCCCCTGGACCCAACCAAGGGCCCTAAAGCGGGGCCCTGGATGCTCATCTGACCGTAATTAAATGCCTCATACCCCAGAGCTTACGGGAGCTCCGCCCCCGGACCTTACTAAGGGCCCTAAGGCGGTCCCCTGTATGCTCATCTGACCGTTATTAAATACCTAAAACCCCTGAGCTTCCGGGGGCTCTGCCCCCTGGACCCCACCAAGGGTCCTAAGGCGGTATCCTGTGTGCTCATTTGACCGTTATTAAATAACTAAAAACCCTGAGCTCCCGGGGGCTCTGCTCCCTGGACTCTCCTCCAATTAGTGGCCTGCCAGTGTCACAAATAAGCCATAATTTGAATGCCTAAAACATCTGAGCTTCTGGGGGCTCAGCCCCTTGGCCCCCTACCGGGGCTCAGGCCCTGGACCCCACGCCAATTAACGATCTACCTGATCGTTAATAATCCACTTTAAAAAACGTTCCGCGGGGCCTGCATGTAACGTGTAAGTATGGTGGTGATGCAGATTTTTCTTCTGCCCCCCCCCCCCTCTTCCAAACGTTTTTGCTCTTACGTCACTGCCCCTGGAAGATATGAGCCCCCTGGAATGTTTGCCCCCCCCCAATCCCAAACTGCTTCCGGCGCGCCTGACCATATAATTATGGTTTCAATAAAAGCAGAAAATGAGAGAAACAAATGTCACGAGTAAAAGTTTGATCAATATCCGATTGAAAATAGGAAATTTATGTATTTTTAAAGTTGTCATCAGTGAAACACAAAATGGCAACGTGCACTAAATCTTGCGAGCTCCTATCCAATTCGCACCTTACTGAACATTTCATAAACCGTTATATAATTGTTCGTTTGTATAAAAATATATTTGCAATAATTTTATTTAGGATTAATCAAAATAATGTATATGATTGATTTTTTTGTAATTTTTTTAGTAGGCCTATAGATGGCAAAGGGAAGGGGACCTCGCAAAATACGTCATTTACCAATTTGTGTTTGATTGACAGCATTAACAAAAATGTATTAATATACACAATGGCCCGAATTCACCGTGAAGGAGGTTTGTCGACAAACCTCCTTATGTTTCGCCAAACCTCCTTGTGTTCTTTACTAACCAGGTTTGTAAAAACGCGTAAAAACGCGTCATAAATTATGACGTATGAAAACCAAGGTTTGTCGACAAACCTCCTTTGTGAATTCGGGCCATTGTATATAAACGCTTTCGCTCAAACTTTTACTGACTTAATCATTTTCTTGCTTCTATCAAAACAAAAGGACGGGAAAGGAAATTGAACGGAAATGAAAGGAAAGGAAAAGAAAATTAAAGGAATAGCAAGGAAAGGAATAAAGAAAAAAGATACGGAAAAAGGGAAGGGGGAAGGGGGAAGGAGAGGAGGGAGAAGGAAAGGAAAGGAAAGGAAAGGAAAGGAAATCATTGGAAAGGAAGAAAGGGAAAAGGGAAGGAAAGGAAAGGAAAGGAAAGGAAAGGAAAGGAAAGGAAAGGAAAGGAAAGGAAAGGAAAGGAAAAGAAAGGAAAGGAAAGGAAAAGAAAGGAAAGGAAAGGAAAAAGAAAGAAAGAAAGGGAAATGAAACCAGTGAGAAAGAGAATGGTTTTGAAAGGAAGAAAGACGAGAAAAAAAAGCAGAGGAATGATCGGGCGTGTCACTTTTGCTTCCCATAATGCCTTTCGCGTCTCAGGTTTGGTTTTTGGATGTTCTTCCGGTATCTAATCAGCACAAAGAAGACCATTGTGCGAACGAGTCGGAATTTTTTTCCACCTGAGAAAAACATCATCCAGGAAGATGTCCGAGGGCCAAGAAGAACAGCCCCAGACCATTGAGGCTCCGGAGAAGATCGTTTTGGGTATGTTGATAAAGTTTGGTCATTTTTCATGAACGGGAAGCTGGTTAAAAAATGAGTTACATTTAGGTTTGCTCATTCGGAGTGCCGCAGTTGGCACGTAACAACGCACGGGACAGGGATTATAAAGCGTGCACATGGGACATGCGTGAAAGGACCCGCGTGTATTTTGCACGCCCACATTTTTAGACCGTGTGCGTGCGTGGCAAAAACTAAATGCGATGGCAGACCAACTCACCAAGGCTAACTAAGTTAGACTCTATCCATGTATTGGCATGCGCCACGTCGCGTGTTTTGATTTTACTTACTTACAATTTCATATGATATTCCTATGAAAAGTTCTGAACGCAGGCTTAATCCTCCATATTCAGTTCCAAATTCCTTCTTCCTTCTGCCAAATGTTGATCATAAAATTAATATTGAAAAAGAGAAATTTAGTTGGAAATAGATTTCTAGATCTATCTAGAATCTAGAACATGATGATGATGCATGATTTTGAACTCAAGTTTGATATTGACAGTTGCGTATAGTCTACACAGAATTTTGAACAGGGGGGTGTTTGTAATTTGATGGAAAATTTTTAGTGACCCGGCAAAGGGGCACGTAGAACTTTTCGCACTGAGCGCTGTACACTAGACTACTGTATGGCTGTGTGACCAAAGTTCGCGCGTGACCAAAGTTCGCTTTCTCAAAAAATCGGTAAGATTTCGAAAATCTGATATCACCAATGGAAAGAGGATCATAAAATTACCCAGAAACGAAATTTTCTTTGGAATTGGGTGCGAAATTGTGAAAATATTGACAAAAGATCGGCACATTTTGCAGTTATTTGCGTCCGTTCCGAAAAATTACCAACTTACCGATAAGGGTCTGGAAATCTTCATTTTGAGAGCAGATATCCTCAAAATTGTAAGTAATAAGTGGTACCGTCTGGTTGTATGATATTTTGCCTTGCAAATTATGAAATTACCTTATTTTTGATGGATCGTATTTTTGTATAAATCAGCTGTAAACCCCCGTGCGTGAACTTAGGTCTCGTTGTTTTTATGACTTTTTTAGATGCAGCGCGCATGCACGATCGGACATCGAATTTTTAGATCGCGATATCTCCGAAATCCTTCGACGATAAATGTTGTAGTTGAACCAATTGGTAGTAAAATACTTTGCCGTCCATTTGGTAGTAATTAAAATAAATAAATTTGTGTAGAATATGAGAAAACATGGATCGAATATCACATTTTCTAATTTGTTCTAAAATCTGCGCGAACTTTGGTCACCCCTTCATACAGTCAGTTAACAGTAGGGGCGCTGGTCCGAGAATGAGGATCGTCCTCATAAACAAGGATATCCTCATAAACGAAGACAAAATGTGTCCTCAAAAATAAGGGTCGTCTGCATTTTCGAGGACATTTTTTTTCATTGACGCTCTGGGGGTTTCATGTTACAGAACGGCCCGCTGGCGATGCCAAAAATGGATTCTCCGGGGGAAAATAACCCTAGTTGTCCGTCTACTTTTATGGGTTGTCCGTCTTCCCAAGGATTTATTGCTCATAATGTGAAGGTCTCTGTACAAAGTCAATGTAAATTGCATCAAGAAAATCATTGCAGAATCCGTTTTTTGCATCGCCAATGCGCCGATCAAAAATATGAAACGTCTGCGAAAATGCAGACGGTCTTTATTTTTGAGGACGCATCGGTCCGTGTTAAAGAAGACGATCCTCGTTTATGAAGACTATCCTTATTCTCGGACCAGCGCCCCTACTGGTTAATAGTCTACTCTCCCATTGGCCGAAGCGCTCGAGTGGCTTCAAATTTAAGGGAGAGATGGCCCGCTTCACTCACGTATGGCAATGCCAAAACAAAACCGTACCAAACACACTGACTAACAATTGTCAAGTGACATGTCATGCATTATACAGGTGACGCACTTCACACATACATGTAACTGATGCACACTAAGCTAAGGCTAGCATAGGTAAATACATCAAAGGTTTAAGACTGAAGCAGTGAAAGTTGACAGACTTAAAAACCTCAGAATGTATCCACTGCAGTACAGAAGGATAAGAGGCGACATGATAGAGGTCTACAAGCTGATGAACGGCTTCGTAAACTCTGATCCCACAACCTTCTGCACATCTGCACCTAATGAAGCTACAGTACAAGAGGACACCACCAGAAGCTGTATAAAACAAAGAACCATGGCCCTAAAAAGAAACGGCTTCAGTCAGAGAGTAGTACTAGTAGAATCCTGGAATAGTCTTCCTATACTGTCATCTCCGCATCATTACTCACTTCTTTGAAGATTAGATTGGACAAGCACTAGTCCTCTCAGCACCAAATGCTTTCATAAAATTAAATATGTGCGTCCACCCACCATGCAAGCAAAAATAGTTCAGTTTAGAACGAAGCACCACTCGATGAAACGACCAGAAGTTTCAACAGGATCACCTCACACTTCAGTATGCTGATGCTGATACAATAGAAAATCGACAAACATTTCAGAACAAGTCACAGTCACAAGTTTGTACCTTAAATATGACAAAAATTAGAATTTTTCAATCTTCTGAAAGTCTTAAAATTACGATGCTGACAAAATTGTACAGAATAGAAGATTCTACTGGAATATGAGTTTGGTATCAGATCAAACAGAAAATCGCAAGCTTTCTCCTCGCACTAATGATGTTATAACGTTGAGCAAAATGGCAGCCAGCGATAGCCGATCAGAAGGGGCCTGGTACATGTGTGCCAGTGTATAAAAATAAGGCTGAAACCGGATGATCGTATTGAGCATGCGCTTAAATATAAGCTTAAGTTCTACAGTATTGGGAGCCAAGCGACATTGGGGGCCTTGCTTTTTCGTGGGGGCACAAGGAAATACAGACCTTCATTTCTAGAATTTGGTGGAGCTCTATTAATCCCACTCCTTGTTTTGCCAAGGAGCTCAAATTGAGCTCCTCAAATAACTCCTGGAAAGAGTGAGGAGCTCAATTTGAAAATTGATGTTTTTACCTTGTATTATTGTGTGTGGGTTCAAAATGCTGTAATAAAATATATATCAAACAAGTGTTAACTGACTGACAACCATGTTTCATTTATTGAAGTTTCAAGTTACTGCAGTACACTCAATTATCATCATCATAATCAACTGAATTTGCAACTCAGTTTGCTTGGTCCACTCTACTTTAGCTTAGACTTAGAGGTCAATTATTTCATCTTAATTTTGAGGAGGTGATTATACCGCTGGTTATTACCATTCATGTTCAACTTAAGTAACTTCAGTCTGCCTCACAGTCACCCTGTACATTAACAGTTCAGTTTTTGGAACAACGTTAAACAATGTCAAACAATTTAAACGTAACAAATGGGGGTCTTTCCGTAACGCAAGACACCGCAGCATAATTTTCGCGCAAAACGTACACAAACACCCAATCAGTCTTACTGCATTTCGAACCTACCATTTTTAAGTCCAAAATAAAGATGTGCATAAAAATGTTTTTAAAAATCTGTTTCCAGTCAAAGGATCTCCTCCTCGGGTACTCGCTCTTTTGAGTGAATCCATGATAATATTCAGGAAGAAAACACCTCGTTCAAGCGTCGAATGGCAAATTTGTATCGACAGTCAAATAGCAGAACTCGTATCCTACACACGCACACGTACACTCACCAGTACCACAGACACACCAGCCCAGGCCGCTAGGCCCGGCGTTCATGAACAACAACACACCGTATACCGCACTTCATGACTTGCAATGCGCCCGCTCGCTGAATCACCGAAGTCTTCGCTACTATACTTTGAATGGGTATTGCGGGCGCCGCGCACGATCATCTACCACCATGCTCCCCCCAAAAGCACGACCGCACGTAGCATACTAGTATCAAAACAGTAATAACGGCGGCCGTGTTGTTTCGGAATTAAACAAGATGGCGGCGGATGGACCATGTGCGCGAAAGTGCCTATCCAGTGTAGTCAAATTCAGTGAACTGCGTGCGACATGCAGCGCTGTGTACGGAGGCTATGTGATAAGGCGGCATTCGCTATAATGTACTTTTATTTATAGTTTCCCCGTAACCTTTTGATTGTTTGCCGTAACAAGAGCATTAAAACCAAGGAGCGCTGTAAACAACTCTCCTGATTATTTTTTAGGAGCGCTGTACGAGCGCCGGCGCGATCGCGCTCCTTAGAAATGAAGGTCTGGAAATACCATTTTTTCTTCATCCAGTGGTGATGGTAGCTGAAAGAAGCATAATTGTCACTTTGGTTTCCACTGCATCAATTTTTTTAACGTTTCATATTAAATGTTATGGGTGTGAACATGGACAATAATGAATGGGTTTGGTTACCTGAAATGTTAATGTACGTTTTGGCAATGTGCAATTTTACACTCAAGTATACTGGAATCTATAAAATGCTCGTGCTCCAGGTGTTGGCTAAATTCTGCAAAGTCTGCGGGTGTTGCCTCCTATACTACAGTATAAACTAATCGCTATTATCGATGTTGGGAGTCTTTGTCAAAAGTCTTGACAAAAGATTCTGACAGTAGGGACAGTCACCAAAATAGGAAAGGGTCCCATGTTGTGCATGCGCCTATGGCGCGCCATATGCCCAATAACCCCGAAAAACACGGTTTATCGCCGATAAACAAGGTTTATCGACGAAAAACAAGGTTTATCGAGCGAAAAACAAGGTTTATCGAGCGATAAACCTTGTTTATCGTGAGAAACTCTGTATATCGACTGATAAGCACAGTTTCTCTCGATAAACAAGGTTTATCGACGATAAACAAGGTTTATCGATAAACAAGGTTTATCGAAAAACACGGTTATTCGTATTTCGTCAGGAGAGGGCTCCGCACGTGCGCTTTACACCGTAGAATATACCAACACCGTAACACTTGTCTTGCTCGCGCTCATGACCACGATCGACATTTTCTGAGTGGAGGTATGGCGAAGTATTCCAGGCTTTTTCCCCAATTTTTGAAATGTTATGTTTATATATATCTCTCTCTCTCTTTCAAACTTTCTAGGTTTTCCCCTTCTCTTATCTCTCTCACTCTCCCCCTTTCTTTCTCTCACTCTCTCTTTCTCCTACCCTCTCAATATAACCCTTCTGTCTTTCCCTCTCTTTCTTCTAATTCTCTCTTTCCCTTTCTCTTTCCTTTTTCTTTCTCTGCACTCCCTCTCTGCCTCCTCCCCTTTTATCTCTTTCCCCCGGTATGAGAAATAGGGTAGAGATAGATGGTTGGAGAGAGAGGAGAGATAAATGAGAGATAGAGGAGAGATAGAGCAGGGGAAAAGGAGAGATAGAGCGGGGATAGATGGATGGATATAGATGGAGAGAGAGAGAGAGAGAGGAGAGATAGAGGAGAGATATTTTAAAGATAGATGGATGAAGATAGAGGAGAGGTAGAGCGGGGATAGATGGATGGTTATTGAGGATAAATAGAGGAGAGATAGAGGAGAGATCGAGGAGAAATAGAGGAGGGATGAATGAGAGATAGCCGGAGAGATAGAGGAGAGATAGAGCAGGGATAGATGGATGTAGAGAGAGAGGATAGAGAAAGAGGAGATATAGGGTAGAGATAGATGGATGGAGAGAGAGGAGATATAAATTAGAGATGGAGGAGATAGAGGAGAGATATAGCAGGGATAGATAGATGGAGATAAAGGAGATATAGAGCAGGGTAGATGGATGGAAAGAGAGGAGAGATAAAGGAGAGATAGAGGAGAGATAGAGGAGAGATATCGATCTATCCCCGCTCTATCTCTCCTCTATCTCTCCTCTATATATATATATCTCTCTCTCTCTCTCCATCTATATCCATCTATCCCCGCTCTATCTCTCCTCTATCCCTGCTCTATCTCTTCTATCTCTTTCTCTCTCCGTCTATCTCCATCCATCTTTCCCTGCTCTATCTCTCCTCTATCTCCTCCATCTCTCATTTATATCTCCTCTCTCTCCATCCATCTATCTCTACCCTATAATCTCCTCTTTCTCTATCTCTACATCCATCTATCCCTGCTCTATATCTCTCCTCTCTCTCTCTCTCTCTCTCCATCTATCTCTATCCATCTTTCACCCGCTCGATCTCTCTTCTATCTCTCCTCTATTTATCCTCAATAACCATCCATCTATCCCCGCTCTACCTCTCCTCTATCTTCATCCATCTATCTTTAAAATATCTCTCCTCTATCTCTCCTCTCTCTCTCTCCATCTATATCCATCCATCTATCCCCGCTCTATCTCTCCTTTTCCCCTGCTCTATCTCTCCTCTATCTCTCATTTATCTCTCCTCTCTCTCCAACCATCTATCTCTACCCTATTTCTCATACCGGGGGAAAGAGATAAAAAGGGGAGGAGACAGAGAGGGAGTGCAGAGAAAGAAAAAGGAAAGAGAAAGGGAAAGAGAGAATTAGAAGAAAGGGAAAGACAGAAGGGTTATATTGAGAGGGTAGGAGAAAGAGAGAGTGAGAGAAAGAAAGGGGGAGAGTGAGAGAGATAAGAGAAGGAGAAAACCTAGAAAGTTTGAAAGAGAGAGAGAGAGAGAGATATATAAACATAACATTTCAAAAATTGGGGAAAAAGCCTGGAATACTTCGCCATACCTCCACTCAGAAAATGTCGATCGTGGTCATGAGCGCGAGCAAGACAAGTGTTACGGTGTTGGTATATTCTACGGTGTAAAGCGCACGTGCGGAGCAGTGCTCTGAGCTGGGTGCAACTTTAAAAAGCGCCCTCTCCTGACGAAATACGAATAACCGTGTTTTTCGATAAACCTTGTTTATCGTCGATAAACCTTGTTTATCGTCGATAAACCTTGTTTATCGAGAGAAACCTTGTTTATCGAGAGAAACTGTGCTTATCAGTCGATATACAGAGTTTCTCATGATAAACAATGTTTATCGCTCGATAAACCTTGTTTTTCGCTCGATAAACCTTGTTTTTCGTCGATAAACCTTGTTTTTCGTCGATAAACCTTGTTTATCGGCGATAAACCGTGTTTATCGGGGTTATTGGTCAAATGGCGCGCCATATGCGCCTCTACTGATAAATGTCTAATCCTTGCACACATTTTAAATATCATCTCTCATATTTTACCAAAGTTAATTGCATCAATCTAGTACTACATCAATCATGTCATTGGCAAGGCAAATTAACGTTTTCTGCTTATCTTTTCAATTTATCTCAGCCACAAAAGTTTCAGGAACAGTCAAGTGGTTCAACGTCAAGAATGGCTACGGGTTCATCAACCGGTAAGACACTCAACTTCATTCAACTTCATCTCCTGTACCGAATACTAGATGGCATATTCAAAAGTTGGGCAAATGCTTTAGTCATGAAATATTAAACCGTTGTGTAAAATGTATGGGTCTGTTTGAATGCTAGTTACTTTCAACGATGAAAATCAGGGTTTAGGAACAAATTTATGTAATGTATGCAGGGCCTTTAAATGTGGACATGCACAATAATCCACAAACTTTCAATACTTAACATATTCAAACTTTTTTCTTTCTAAGAATTACACATTAATCTATCATAAAATTGTGTGTGTGTACATGCTTGAGAGGAGAGAGGGGGAGGAGGAGGCATTTGGAGGTTTTATGCGAGCAAACTAAGAACCAGAACAAGCCCGAGTCAAAACGGTTAAACGACTGCATTCATCGAAACCGATTAGCATTTCTCGCTCCGTTTAACCGTTATTTTGTGCAGTTTGTGACATGTGTTTTGTTTTTGTTTTTGAGACTTCATTGCCAATACGGAACTGCTAAATTATTAATTATTGACAAGATTCCATTACCGATACGGACAACAAAGTCTTGCCATTAATTAATATTTTTAGATCTCCGTAGGGGCAACAGAGTCTTGCCGATAATTATTGTTTTTAGATCTTCGTAGGGGCAACAAAGCCTTGCCGATAATTATTGTTTTTAGATCTCCGTAGGGGCAACAAAGTCTTGCCGATAATTATTGTTTTTAGATCTTCGTAGGGGCAACAAAGTCTTGCCGATAATTATTGTTTTTAGATCTCCGTGGGGGCAACAAATTCTTACCAATAACTATTGTTTTTAGATCTTCGTAGGGGCAACAAAGTCTTGCCAATAATTATTGTTTTTAGATCTCCGTAGGGGCAACAAAGTCTTGCCATTAATAATTATTGTTTTTAGATCTCCGTAGGGGCAACAAAGTCTTGCCGATTATTTATCGGTAAATGACTCCGGCTTAAACCAGAACCATGCTTGATTACCTGTCACCAAAGCTTGTTTTTAATTTCATCATCTCTTCTTTTTGTGCCTACAGAGATGACACCAAGGAGGATGTATTCGTCCATCAGGTGAGCAATGCGTAGACTGTAATTGTCAATAAAATTAATTTACAAATCATCATTGAATGATAAGCAAGTGAACTTGGGATAGGTGAAAAAATAATAATTAAATTTTATCTATAAATGAATTTGAATTTACACTTCCGAGTAAATGGGCCTATATTGTGAAAATTATCATTAGTATCAAGCCTCCGTCACGTTGGAAGTGTTGGTTAAGACTAAGTAGTTCAAATGCATTAAAAAGAGACACAGAACTAGAGGTGATACAATGCTGCTTCAACTAAATATTGTCATATACATCCAATGAAGATGCTCTTTGTTCAACAGATGATGTTCATTCAGCATCATTCACTCTAGACTTATTACAATAATTGTTCCTAATATACCACCCCATTGGGGGTTCTGGCTTCCAAACCTTAAATTAATTACTGGTTGGAAGACCATCCTGATCATGATACAAGCTTGTAGAAGATAATATGAATCTTGTTTAACCTGCTCCAAAGTGAATACATATATTCAGTACAGGGAAAAAATACTTAAACAATTTTGGGGGCTACTTTTCAAGCTTGCTTGCATGAAAATAACACTCTTTAATTTGTTTTACATTGAACTGTATGCACATTTTTGGGGGCTCTTTTAGGCATTTCGGGGGCTAATTTGCCCCGAGCCCCCGTGTATTTTTTTCACTGATTCAGTAATAGCACTCATTTTCAATTGTTTACAGTCGGCCATTGTAAGGAACAACCCACGCAAGTACCAGCGCAGTGTTGGCGACGGAGAAGTGGTAGAGTTTGACGTTGTAGAAGGAACCAAGGTGAGGGAGCCGTTTTTTAATTTCATGCTAATATTAACCCAAAAGAGCTCAGCTTTGAACAATTTGTTAATGTTTTTTGCGCAATTCAACATGCCTCTTCCTCCATTAGAGACCCCCCCCCCCCCTGCCAAGGTATTGAATATACCATTCTCAATAGGTATATCTTCATCAAGATTGCCAAATAGCCCCACTATTTCTTATTTGGGAAATAAGCCAGAAGTTACAAATCCCCTCTCCATCAGCTTGAGACTCGATCTCGAAACTTGAGCTTGAGAATTTAGCTCGAGATATTTTGCTCAGCGTTCGCGCATAGTACGAGTCTTCTCGTACCGGACAAATAGCGGGAAATTGTGCAAACTAGTCCAATGTATCTTGGGATGTTTATCTCAACCAAATATCCCGCTAATTGTAACTGCGGGCTGATGAAGATGCAAATAAGCTTGATAACTTGCGATCGGGATAGTTAAAATAGCGGGTTATTTTGGCAACCTCAAGCTGATGACAGGCCTATAGTCTGGCAGAGGTAGCTATTACAGTACATCTCAAGGTCTGTAAGGGATTGACAACACATCGCTTACATGAATGGGAGTTATTGTACCTCCTTGAGTCTAGGCAAGCAGGATGACACAGGATGGTTATGAAGATGCTTTGTTGGGCCCATAATTACTCTATGCACATTTTAGTGACCGCTATGTAGCATCATTCGCCAGACAATGTTTCAATGCTGTGTAAAGAGTGTTGTTGCATATTATGGGGAGGGATTTTTGTTGTTGAACCTTATACTCGTACATTTTTGGAAATTTGTTGTGAATACTGAGGCAGAAATTGTTGTGTAGAAGTTACTGGATGCTGGGGAAAAAAAAAGGAACAGTATATCTGTAAAACGCTTAGAGACATCATACATGTCTATAAAAAAGTTGAATATTATTATTTGAAGAATTCTCATCCTCCGACTCTAAAATTAATGAATAGTGCTGCAAAAAGCAGAGAATTCATATACAAGTAAAGAATTCTCATCCTTTTAATTCAAAATTAATCTATAATACTGCAAAGAGTAGAGAATTCTTATTTAAGTACTTTAAAAATAACGACGAGTACTGTATATTCTTGTCTCCTGGCCAAGGGCAATGAAGCCGCCCGAGTGACTGGTCCTGAGGGTGCCCCAGTAGTAGGGAGCAAGTACGCGGCCGACAAGCGCCGATACCGCGGCCGGCCCCGCTACTACCGCCGCCGCAGACCCCGTAACTCGCAGGGAGATGAGGAGGAGATTCCCTCAGACGAGAAGGAGGGAGGAGAAGAGAACGACGGTCCCAAGGAGGGGAGGAGACAGTACCGTGATGGAGGTAGGGGAGGCTATCGTGGTGGTCGTCGAAGGTATAGAGGTGGACGTAGACCAAGACCCGGCCAGGATGGAGCACCTCCAGACGGGGAGCAAGTGAGTAGTAAAATATGTCATAAAGCTCCCTTCAGTTAAACCCAGAGTGTGTCCAAGGACATCAGTATTTTATGATTATTAGCCTGGGGGAAAGCAGAGCTGTGTAGTGCCTTTTGTAAACAAGATACTCAGTTTACCACTGAACTTCAATTATGTGCATACTCACATCGACCTTGACAATCTTTTCCATTCAATTCTATTCTCCAGAATGTAAAGGAAAGATATGTAAGTTATAAACCATGTCAGTAGGTTTGATTATCCATAAATATATCATGAGATGCATATTATCTATAAAAAGTAGACAAGCTAAATGCTCTTGGGATTGTAGCAAAATGTGCTGTGGATTCAATCTTCAAGAATTCACCAAAATCCCCTCATGTATTCTATTTTCAACAGAATGAAGAAGAAGGCGGCGAGCGACAGGATAGGGAAGGCGATGACAAGTCAAACAGCAACCGCCGTCGCCGATACCGTCCCAACCAGAGATACAACAACCGCCGCCCCCAGTCCCGTGGCGACCAGAATGAGGAAGGTGGTGATAGGGAGCAGAACGGGGAAGGAGGTGAGGAGAGGGAAGGTGGCGAGAATCAAGAACGTAGGAGGCCACGACGCCCTTATCGTCGTCGCTACAACAATCGTAAAGGTGCCCCCAACAAGGACGGAGAAGGGGACCAAGGAGGAGAGAACCAAGGGGGAGAGAACCAAGGAGGAGAGAACCAAGGAGGGAACCAAGGAGAGAACCAAGGAGAGACGGGAGGAGGCAGGGTAAGTTGCTTCATTATAAATCAAAGAGTGGAAAATGCAATGAGTGATATTTGAAACACATGTAAACTTAGTGAGAAAGTTTATTGAAAAGACATGTTTACTGGAGGTTATGTGTTGTACTTGCAGTTCGGTTAAAAAGGTTAAAACTCTTCTGTGCCCTTTCAACAAGAAAATTATTTTGTGGGGTCAGCTATTGTCGGTAGAAGATGTTAGTGTTTCTGATAAGTGTATCAATATGATAACTATACAGTTAGATGAAATATTAAAAATATTTGATACTTTTTTTTATTCAATGGGTGAATTGCCGTTTGGTCTACAGGGCTGGGCTGGCTAGGTGTAGACCATACAGGAATAAACCAATCAGGTAGTAGGCGAACTGGTTGTAGACATGTGGCAATAAACCCTTTCAATTTTACATGCATTCCATGTCCTTGAAACTAGGTAAGGTATGGGACACAAACAGACAGGGGCAGTGTTCACAAAAACTGTAGTAAGTACAAGTTCACCAAAATCCCATTGAAATACATGTAGTGAGTTTAACACACACTTCAATAGGATTTTGATGAACTTGTACTTATGACACTTTCATGAAACAGTGCCTAGGGCATCATTTCAGAAAAATGGGTGTTAGTACAATTGTTTAACATCATTCCATACATTTGAATATGACGGTTACGTAAAATAATGCTCATATACATATATCTTGTACTTGCCTTGTTCATGGCTTGAGATAATCATCCCTCTTTACCAGTGAAAGAATTACACGGGGGCTCAGGGGGAATTTGCCCCCGAAATGCCCAAAATAGCCGCCGAAAATCAGAAATGAGCCCCCGTAAATTTGCATAGTTCAATGCAAAACAAATTTTAGAGTGTTATTTTTATGCAGGCAAGCTTGAAAAGTAGACCCGAAAAATAAATATTAATTTTTTCCCTGCTCTTTACCTCTCTTGTAGAATGAGCCCTCGGACAGACCGGTCATCAAGGAGGAGCCTTCTGCTCCAGCAGATACCAAGGCCAGCATCAAGGTTGAAGAGTAGAAGGAGGTTACCACCAAGAAGCACTGCACCCTGCCTTGTAGCATTTCACCTAGTAAATCATCATCGGCACAGTCATCGAAGTTAGACAGACACTGCTCACCAGCGATGCAAGAACAAACATCAGCAACAAGTTACAACACCATGGACAAATCATTTTTGCTTTTTCCTTGATTTTACTTGAATTAAAGTATCTTCATCGCGTCTCTCTGGGTTTTACCAAGCACCAGACTACAAAGACAGTCACGTTATCAAAATTCTTTGCAGCAATGCATCATTGACTTCTAATATTTGTTATCAATATGTGAAATATACAAGGCCTTCATGAACTAACCATATTGCTCAACAAGCGTATGGACCGTTTTTGTTGCTTGTATCAAAGCTCTACACTGATGACCTATCTGTCAATCGATTTGCAACCTTTCAAATAAAAATCTGGCTCTCTTTTTAGTTTACCATTTTAAATGAGTACAGGAGAGTAAACATTGGAAAGATAAGAAAAGAGGAAAAGAGGAAAAGAGCACAGCTACCAAAATCTTTCCTTTTTTATGTTGCGTTATTCTATACTTCTCGATTTGTTTGTGGGCAGTGTCGACTGTATATTCTAGGCAGGTGCAAGTTATGGTATTAATTCGTATTAGTTGAAAGGAGTTTACAATCAAAGGAAAAAGGAAAGAAGATACCAAAGTAGATCTAAAATCTTGTAAAGTAACATCTAGAAGGTACATTGTATGACCTTTAACCTGTTTGATTTGCCTGATGTAATACCTGCGGCTATCACTATCAGTTGCTGACATTTTGAAAAGAAAATTTTGCTTTCAATTCATTTTCTTCTTTTTTCAACTCTTTTCGACAAAGTTGTCTTTTGGAAATAATTTATTAAACTATTTTGAAAATATTTTATATTTTATATATTCTTTCTAGTTTTTCCAATGAAAAAGAAATATGAATTGTAGAAAACAGAGAAAAATGCTGAAATAGCCATTTTACAGGCATATGTAATTTTTTTTGTTAAAAATTTATTTTCAATATTTGATGAGGAAACAGAAGAACTCGCTGTCAGTGTATAGCAGGCAGGTATTGCTGATTAATACAGGCATATATTTTTCTCGAATGCCTCAGCATAAGTTTAACACACGGAATTAAAGACCTTTCTAATAACAGTATGCATTATTCATGTTAGTTTTAAGACTCGTTAAAAAGCAAAGAAAACGTCCTTAAGATCAAAGTTTAACATACCATCTTGAGTCTTAAATTTTGCTTATCGCCTCTCTTGTGACGCCGACCATCATGACGACACTGGATGATGGTTGATCATTGCAAGCTCAAGAAAACAAGACCCTTATTTGAGCAAATCCTCTTGTCTTTATCTCTTTATTTCTTATCGTTTACAGAAGATATATATTGTGATTGATAGATGGTGTCTTGAATGGTGTGACTTGATTCCTTTAATGCCCCACTGCACTACTTATAGCTACTTGCTCCGTCTATATAGCAAACAATGCCGTAGCGGTGCCCGTTGGTCCCCCATGATCATCTTTTTCTCATGAAAATTTAGAGCCGAGTTGATGAGATAACCACCCGTCAGTGATCATGCAGGGTGGTCTAATCCCTCCTGGCCAAAGTAGTGCAGACAGGCTTAAAGAGACAAGGGATGCTACAGAAGATATGTATTGTGATTGATGGTTGAGCATAAGATTGAGGTGGGTTCATTACTGCAAAAACAGAAACTTTTGGTTGTGTAGACTGTTTGCGAATTTCAGGAGTGGTTCAGATTTTGGATACCGGTAGTTTAATCACAACTGATGCGATAATGAATTTTCGCAATTTAAGATGGTTTCTTGTAAAAAAAAAAAATTGCCTTTACCAGATATACAAACAGTGAAAGTGTTTATACAGTAGGCTTGCGGGTGCACCATGTGTGAGAGAGAGAGAGAGAGGGTTGAGGAGTCCTGAAAATGACCGTTTGTTATCTAGTGAAAGTGTTGTTGCAAGAGTTTCTGGGTTTACACTACAAAAACATATCAAGACGTGAATCCAAGTATTCTTGTGCTGGTGATGTTGACAAAGGGGTGTAGATAGTGTATGTGTGTGAGAGAGAGAGAGACAGAAGGAAAACCTAATGGATATAGAAGGAGACAAATGCAAGGAGGGAGAGAGAGGTGGGCATATGAAGGAATATTCAAAGGTTGTCCTCTGCCGGACAAAAGCCAACATGCATGCTAACTACAGTGCGTCCCAGAAAAAACGAAACCGAGAAGTATCGATGTTTTATCATAACTTAATCACAACCATAATTAATGAACGATACATATTTGGAAAGGTTAGAGTCTCCTCTTTCAGTTGATGCTACTCAGATGAAGCATATTTCACGCATGAGTGATTAAAAGCAATTTGAAGGAAGGAAACTAAAAATACATTTGGCGGGCGGTATCTGAATTTGGAAGAAAAATTCAAATTTCTAGAAAGTTGAGTTTCTGCCCTTTCATATGGCACCTCAATCAGGAAAAATGAGCGAGGAATAACAAAGTTCTGTTTGTTTAAAGTAGTGCTTGCATTTCCATAATTTTATTAAACGAATTTGTTTTCACTGGCTGCCTGCCGTATCAATAAACGAAATTAACAAAAGACTTAACTCCGTTTCGTTTACAATCAGCCGTAGACGAGAGTCTTCATGCATGGCTGATTGTCAACGAAACGGAGTTAAGTCTTTTGTCAAATCTGCTTTTTGCTACGGCAGGCACCCAGTGAAAACGAATTCGTTTGTAAAAATTATGAAAATGTAAGGGCTAATTTAAACAAACGGAACTTTGTCATTCCTCGCTCATTTTTCCTGACTGAGGTGTCATATGAAAGGGCAGAAACTCAACTTTCTAGAAATGTGAATTTTTCTTCGAAATTTAGATACCGCCCGCCAAATGTCTTTTTGGTTTCCTTCCTTCAAATTGCTTTTAATCACTCATGCGTGACATATGCATCATCTGAGTAGCATCAACTGAAAGAGGAGACTCTAACCTTTCCAAATATGTATCATTCATTAATTATGGTTGTGATTAAGTTATGATAAAACATCGATACTTCTCGGTTTCGTTTTTTCTGGGACGCACTGTATAAAGTTTCAGCCGAAATTATCAGGCAGGCAAACACAAAAATCTCTTTCATTCACATGACGCTTTCTTCTTTCTCTAATATCTGTACTTCACAATATCCATCCTGTTCTCCTCATTCGTTGGATCCGTTTATGCTCTCTTTTTTTCTTTTATCCCCCAAACACCTTGTAGCCTTCCTACCTCTCTCTGTCTCCACCTCTTCCTTCCAATCAAGATTTATTTTCAATTCTCACTTAGTGTATTGCCTAAACTAATGCCCTCATTTCCACTATGTCCACCTCGCCCATTCACCCTCTCAACTATTGATCACCCTTCACATATCATCATAAACACACTCTTTGAGTTTTATTTCATTCTGAAGTTTCCTTTCTTTTAGTCTCGACTCCTGTTATCACTCTATTAATTCATATACTAGTGTCCTACATCTGTTTGCAAGTCAGATTTCATTGCAATCATTTTGTTTCCATGACTTGTCTCCTCTCTCTTAGTTCAGCACCCGTCCCCCTCCCATTAAATGACCCTTATCAAATTACCCATGGGCAGTGTATCACAGAAAAATCAAAAGTATCAAGTTTGTATATGTCCCAATGAGAAATGTGAGTTGCATGTTTCAAAAGGATGCCAGCAAATTTTTTAATTAAAACAAATGTCTAAATTCTTACTTTCCCTACCCACTGTCCTTCTCTTTTTCACAATTTCCTGATCCTAAATCTTGTAGGCAGGGTATTCTACTGACACTTCTTCAGATTTATGTAAACGGCTATCTGCTGCTCACAATGTAATAATAATGTGTCGACAACCATGTCAACCACCCTCACTGACGATGCGCGCATGATGATGCTCGATACAGGAACTGGAAAAAGCACTATGTACACCTTGACTGAAATATGGCGCAATTGAAAATCCAATGTACATTACAACAGTGGTAGCGATGTTGGTAAAAAATACCCTGCCTTTAAACTCTGTCATTTATAAAACTCTCAATACATGTCAACAAAAAAAATTCTTGAAAATGGTTTCATAAGAAAAAAGTTTATTTACATAAAAAAGGTACACTGATAGTTAATCATGATGGTGACACTTCGAGTAGTGTCTAATCCTGCCTTAGGAATGTAACTTGCTAAATAAAAGCAGCCAGCCACGTCAGGTCACAACTAATTATGTAGAGGTCAGTTTCAACTGTTTACAGGCTTTGGTCGACTTCAGGCTCGTTCTGATAGGATGCTGCAAACCACCGAGCATATACGGCAGCAGTAAATAAATGGCAACTGGGTGAAATAAAAGGCCCTGTGTTATGAGATACAGAAATGTGACGCGTATTACTCTAAACGTCATGAATAAAAACGCAGCGGTTTTGCCGCATCATATCTGAACAAGGCCTATTGAAATAAATAGTGGACTGCTGGTTAACCCTGCCCTTGTGATAAGGGTGTTTCATCCCACAAGCGGTAAATAAATAACTAAATAAAAAAGACATTTGAATTTCATCACACATTCAGGGTACTATGTACCAGTGTATTAATGTGGCAGTTTGGACTTTGATCCATACAATGATAGTGCTTTGTGTATTATGTCAAACCATTTGCAGATCATCTATACTTCTTGAAGGATACTGCCTGTTTTGTAGCTAAAAGGGCGTGAACCCATAAATGGCAACACAAAGTTGAAGCCCTTCTGGATCTGAACAACAGATGATATTGGCTTTGATTGGGATTGGGTTCTAGGTTAGGGTTTGGGTCAGGCATAAGTGTTGGGTCAAGGGTTAGGGCTAGAAATTCAATTTGGTAAGATGTCGACCGCAGATCAATTGTCACAGATGAATGCATCAAACAATTGAAGTACATGTAGTATCATCAGGCCATAATGGGTGTTCTAGAATGGATTAGGCCTTTCAGCAACAATTCCACTCTCTTGTACATGTAGTGAGAACTTTGGGACATCATAAAATGGTGAAGATTGGTGGGCAGTTGAGTAAGAACCTGACAGGTGAGAGATCTGCATCCCGATGACTACTCTTTCATGTTCATGCCACCTGGATTTATCCTCTACAGATCCCAATTGATGGAACATGTATATATAAAGTCTTACAATCCTCACATGGAGAGCAGAGAGGTCTCTGAGGAACTTATAAAACAGTCTTTGAGGTGAGCGGATCATCACATCTCCCCACACTGTGAGACAAGCACAGGAATCTTCGGTCTGTTGTTAGGTCCGGTTGGTACATTCTGAAAACCAAACAAAGAATTATCAATCAATAGGTAGCTGGATGAATAGCATTCATCATTTAAAAAAAAAAACTGAAAACAAAACAAAACACAAGTACAAAAATAGGAAGACAACATAAAAATAGGTAAAGAAGACCCCCCCCCCCCCTATTTTCTACATGTTATATCAAAGAGATACATATACATCTAACTCTTTACCGATTGGAATAATGACTTTCAATGACCTCTCAAGGGTTGTCCTAAAAGACAAACTATAGTGGAGGAAGACATCTTATAAACTGAATCGTTCCTGAAACTAAACTTGGTGATACATGTCTCGTATACTGTTTCTTTTATGAACAGTCACTTCTTGACTTTGACCCTGCATTTCTCTCTTCCATGTTAACCCTCTCATCACCATGTAATATTCAGGGGTGATAATGAGCACTAAAAAAAAATCATCTGGAAAATAAGGGGAAAATAGGGGGGAAATCTGGAAGAAAAAAAAAAATACAAAAAATAATAATCAGGAAACCGATTTAAATAGGTTAATTATCCGGCCTGAATAATGCACCATTTGCACTGTTTAAGATGGATTAAGCTGATCAGGGAGTCCAAATGTTATTCGCAGATGATGTTTTGTGAGGTTTGATGGAATAATACAAACAGCAAACAATAGATGAGTCAGGTCCTAGCCAGGCTGATATAAATAGCATAATCGTCCTAGTCACAGACATTGAATGGACAGGAAGATCAGTTGAGTGCTACTTACTCCTTGTGTATTGGTTACCACACAAGAGATGTTTAAAACGATCTAGATATTGCCTATTGTATAATCCCAAAGATGCACAACATTAAAGTGTAATTAAGCAATACCCCACCCCCAGAAAAAAAAAAAAAATTGGGCATGTCTTCATTTCAATTTAAAAAAAAAAGAACCCCATAACACGCCAAGGAAGTACCTGGAAATGTTTTTCTTTGCCTTTCACATTTTGTAAAATTTGACATCTACTGAAAGCAACTTGCTATAACATCATTTTTTTTCCTTCAATTTGGCCTCACTCATCTGGTATCCATAACAATTTGATATCCCAAATGTAAAGGAAATTTTGCATCATTCTAAAAGTGAGATTCTACAGTAACTAGTATTGCATCTAATGTTTCTGAGATCTTAATTGATGATTTGATTGTTTTACCTGACTGCTAAGAAAGCATGTGCACGCTTGTATAAGTAATAACCCAGGGGATTGTTCTCTCAAGGGGACTTGGTAATTGGGATCAATGCCTTATCAAAGGGCACTAGCCGCGCATCCACTTGGTTTCGAACCCGGGACCTCCTGCTTACAAGCCCACTGCTCTACCACTGAGCCATTGTGTCTCCTCAGTAGGGATGCACATTTGTAACCCCCTCCCCTGAAAAAAAGAACAGAAGCTGCACATACCTCAATCTTTCTCATGACCAGAAGTCCATCTATCACCTTGCCGAAGACCACATGCTTGCCGTCTAAGAAATCACACTTGGCGCACGTCACAAAGAACTGACATCCGTTGGTACCTGGACCCGAGTTGGCCTGATAACGATAACAAAAATAATAACAAGGACAATGACGTGGTAGAGTGGATATGTCACCGGACTGTGGATCACAAGGTCCGCGGTTCAAGTCCCGCGGCGGCACTTATGTCCTTTGGCAAGACATTAATCTACACTTGCCACACTCAACCCAGGTGCAGTAAATGGGTACCTGGTAGGATTATTCCTTGAAATGCCCTGTGCGCTGATAAGTGTGGCGGAGCTCAAGCTAGGGTTTTAATTTCCAAAGCTCTTCAGAAGCGCATAGAGACGCTATTTAATAATGTATTATGCGCTATACAAGGACTGAATTTTATTTTTATTATTACATTGCGCACATCCTATCTTTCCTAGGGTATGCAAACAGTGCCTACAAAGTACTATCATTACCCTGGCTATAACCCAGCTGCCCTGGCGTGCTAAAAGCATTCAAGGGATTGATACCTACCAGGTACCCATTCACTACACCTGCGCTGAGAGTGGCAATGATTTACTGAACTCTGCTACTGATGTTCAAGTCTCAAGACCATCTATCTCCTGGACAAACGGTTTCCTTTATTCCTCATTAAACAGTGCTGTCTTTGTCCTGGCCTGCGCTCATCAGGGCCCCATCATACAAAGAGTTGATATCAATCGCAACTATGTACATAAGAGATAGGAGACTGCAAACTTGCAATTGATTGGAGGACTTACGATTGATTTGAATCAATCGCAACTCTGTGTAAGACGGGGCCCAGGGGGGTGTTTCACAAAGATTAAGATCAACTTTAAGTTGCACTTAACTATGGCAGGCCGTTCATGCCACTGGTCACTCTCACTATTGGTCTCTCAATTATGATCTTTAGATAATAATTTTTCCTTAAATTATGCAGTATCAAAAAATGCAAATTCTGTAGATTCGTGACCACGATTTTTACGTCCCTTGAGAGACCAATGCCAGGATTAGCTAAAGGAACTAGTGGCATGAATGGCTTGCCATAGTTAATTCCAACTTAAAGTCGACCTTAGTCTTTGTGAAACAGGCCCCTGGTCTCACTCTCCAGGTACCGATACAGCACATCTCATGGGATATGGATACCATGTTTTTCCATCCATTTCTCCATCCTTAGTGAACTCGTTCCTTACCTTTATTCATGTGAGTGACAGTCTAGAACACTTCAAGTTATGCCTCAAAACTGATCTATTTCAGTAGATAAATACTGACTTCATAGGAGGAACCTGCACCTTGGTTTTTTTGTTTCCAAAATGACATGAATCGAGGGAGCATTATGGTATTCAAAGGTACCAAGATCGTTCCTTGCTTGGGGCTGTTATCCTTGAACATGGTGTCTTGGCAACAGTTGTCTCTCTTGACCCACGTGTATTAAAGGTAATACAAAGTTTTGGTATGGGGTCATGAATTTGGTTCAAATGAACATATTGGACGCATATGCGATCCTACAATATTCAGTGATCGTTGTCGCTGTTGAAATCGAGTCTAAAGTGATGAAATTGTAAATAATAAACTCTTTATGTTGTATAGCGCCCTCTCAAGGTCAATATATTAATTGAGCTATTAAGCAATATTTTTGAATAAAATTGACCGATGTGCTATTACCATTTGGAATATATATATCACAACTACATATTCTGAGAATTTCATGGTCGCAGCTACCATCGTATGGTCGTAGGCGCTATTTGAAATTTATCAAAATTTACCGGGAGCACCGGTAAATTTGTATATTCAATTTTTCTCGAAAGCAGAACTGTTTTAGGGGCTAAATTTTTTAGTGCTTATAATACATCCATAGGGGCATCCAGATATATCAAAATTGTAAAGATTGACTATCCAGTCAATTTTCAAAATTACCAAAACTTTGTAATACCTTTAAAGTAGTCGCCCAAAGAATCAAAAGTGTTTTGAAATGATG
The DNA here is from genome assembly GCA_035222895.1 of Strongylocentrotus droebachiensis. Lineage (NCBI taxonomy): Eukaryota > Metazoa > Echinodermata > Echinoidea > Camarodonta > Strongylocentrotidae > Strongylocentrotus > Strongylocentrotus droebachiensis. The sequence continues at coordinate 7,830 of JAVYIG010010895.1, read as the reverse complement.
CATAATTCATATCATTGCGAAGGGGAAGTCTTACTGATCAAATATAACAACTTCCCTCTTCAAAATATGTTTGGGGCCCACAGTAATCATCTTTCAAAAATGTTTATTTTGAGATCCAGATTTTTTCTGCCTTCAGTGGTCCTCAGTAAAGCGTCAAGATTTGTGACGTCGCATGCGAGACACAGCTAGCCACAAAATTGTTTTTTATGCCTTTCCATGATATCTGTATGATTTTTCAGCAAATTATTCATGTTTTTCAAGAGAAAATCTTTCCATCCAAATTTGTCCATAATTATCAGTTGTCGTGAATTTTCTTTGGGTGACTACTTTAAAAGGTAACCTGGTAATGGTGAAGGAATAACATTTGCAGGGCAAGCAGGAAGAGGAGTATTGATTCTCGTGTGGCAATATCAAATTCTCATTAACTTATTATCTTATCTTATTAACAAACAAAATTGGGGAAAAAAGAAAGAAAAGACTTCCTTACCATTGAGAGTAATCCTGGTCCATCATGCTTTAGTTTGAAGTTTTCATCCATAAAGTTAGATCCATAGATACTTACTGTACCTGTGCCATCACCCTTCAAAGGAAAAGAAATTAGAAGTTTGTAAAAAACAATGCAACTCAATTCAAGTTTTAATTCATGCTTCCATTAAAAATATAATAACTACGTTATGAATACATACAGCAAATACACTGCAAAGACCTCGCAGAAAACAAAAGCTTAACGTATTAGGAGGGCCCTGTACAAACAAAACAGAAAATGAACATAAATGAAATTAGAATACAATTAATCAATAGGCAATAGTAATAACATCACAAACAAACATCATGAACAACTTTCTCGATCTAGATGAATGCTGTCATTTCATTCATATTAAAGGGGAAAACGGAATAGAGACTGTCATTTTGACTTTTATGGTTTAATTTCATCTCATCCAATATGTTTTTTTTTTTAATGCTTAATTTCAATTTTTGTAATAAAAAAATGTTTGTTTGGCAATTGTTAAATACTTTGTTGACTCTTTCGCTCAAACAACTTCCTTTTTTCTTCTCCATTCTCTCCTTCCCATCGTCTTGGTCTTTCAACATGAAAGTATATTATTACATTAAACGTATAACTTTGTTTTGCAATTTCGATTTCATCTTACAATGACTTACAATATGTATTTTAGTTTTATATGTTTATATCTCTCTATATTTTTAACTTGTTTGTAAATTGAACATTTTCAGCCTGCGAGCTGCTTGTTTGATGTGATTTCTGAATAAACCAAACCAACAACAACGACAACAAACATACACCCATTCGTTCCAATACCTACATGTATACCACTCTCGTATTTACATGTACATAAACACCAAAAAACACTCATCAGCATATATTACATACAGTACACGCAGAACAGTTTCACATAGTAAGAAAGGGGATAGACACAAAGAGTTAGAAAGTTAGAGAGAGTAGAGAAAAGAATTAAAGCTTAGAAAAGATGAAGAAGCTTTGCAATCCTTGTATTGTATTGTATTGTTTGAACGGATGTCAAATATGTTGTCAAATTGAATGGAAGAAAATAAATGTTCATTTGAATTGAATTGAATTGAAAATGTTATCTTATAAAAATGTTTTGTAATTGGAGTTACAACAAGCAACCTTTTCAACTAATATTTGGTATGGAACACTGCAAATTTAAAGTTGTACCACAAGTAACAATTTTGCTTTGTGTAAAATAATGTTATACAGTGAAACATGTTTAGGCATTATTTCATGCAAGAACTTGATAAAGAATAAATGTCAACAGAAAATGCGAATGGTGTATGGTATGAGAACTGTACACATTCGTTTGTTTTGTTTGTTCATTTCATTTTCATAAAAAAAAACAGCAAAGGCAAATAAACATACAGGTACATATACATACACAGGCAGAGAATGTCAGTTTATACGATAACTTCAAATTAAATAGGAGAGCAAAGGAAAAGCCCATGGTGGCCTCGTTTGAAAAAGTTCCCCCAAATATTGTAATTTATATTACTGAGTATATATTAGGTACTTTCAACCCAAACAAGCCCTATGGATCAGGGATTTGCAAGCCCTCCAAAACCTATCTAAAAGTTCATCTGAAACAGCAAGATGAGATCAAAAGCCTTTGTGGTTTTTTTGTCTTCTCTATATGAGTGAAACGTGTTAAAAGCCCTCATTTTGTAACACAACAAATGGGGTGAATAAGACACTGCCATTTGCAAAATTCAAATTTGAAAAGAATAATGACTGTAATTTTGCTTATAATGATTTTCGTTGCCACACTTTTAGGAAAGTTTTCAATCATGATTTTTTACAACATTTTTGCCCTTTTACAAGTTTTGAGAGCAAATCCCTGCAATGCCCTTTAACAATTGCATGTTTTTTATGCTATTTGTAAGAATGGGTCAAAAGAGGCTTTCACAAAACAATCATCCTTTTTTCCGCAGCAAGTCATTAGGTAATGTGGATTCCCTTTTCTTACCTTGATAAAATCTCCCCCTTGGATCATGAAATCTTTGATGACTCTATGAAACGTTGCTCCTTTGTATCCAGTCGGCATGTTATTTTTCCTTTTTAAAAATATCAGAATTCAGTACATTTAAAACAATCCTTATCGACACATTATTATTTTTTTTTTTCATCCCTCTTATCAAGTAATATGAAATTAGGGGTTCAAATGTGCACCGGTTCTGTTTTAGTGTTCATGCAATCTTTGATGACTCTTTTGAACGTTACTCCTTTGTATCCAGTCGACATGCCATTTTCCCCTCCAACAAAATCAAAATACATTTAAAAACAATCCTTACAGGCACTTTCTTTTTTTCCCCCTCTTTTGTTTAACTTCCTCTTATCAAGTACTCTGAAGTTTGGGGTTCAAATGTGCACTGGGTCCAAGTTGACCGGGTCTGTTCTACTACTGTAGTGTTCAGTCGTGCTATGTACACTTCATTATATGAGTTAAAGAACATAAGGGGTGTACTATTCATTATAAGGCCATTATAATCGTTGAAAGTAGAACTATAACGTCTCAGCTCCAGAATAGAGATGAATATATGATTTAGGCAGTATGAACACAATGATTTTAACCTACAACATTTTCAATATGATCTTGCTTTTCTTCCTCCTTTCCTTCCCCCCCCCCTCCCTCTCTCTCTCTCTCTCTCTCTCTCTCTCTCCCCCTCCCCCTCCCCCTCCCCCTCCCCCTCCTCCTCCTCCTCCTCCTCCTCCTCCTCCTCCTCCTCCTCCTCCTCCTCCTCCTCCTCCTCCTCCTCCTCCTCCTCCTCCTCCTCCTCCTCCTCCTCCTCCTCCTCCTCCTCCTCCTCCTCCTCCTCCTCCTCCTCCTCCTCCTCCTCCTCCTCCTCCTCCTCCACACCTCCTCCTCCTCTTCCCTCCTCCTCCTCCTTTTCCTCCTCCTCCTCCTCCTCCTCCTCCTCCTCCTCCTCCTCCTCTTCTTCTTCTTCTTCTTCTACATTTTTAAGAGATATACATTTATATGATCAATCAATGAGACCCCAAAAAAGAAAGAAATGTAGACTGAAAATTCTAAAACATTACTGTTTAATGTTCACTTACTTAAATTCTCCTGTACATAACTGTCTGAAGTTTTCTGCTGTTCTTGGTACAACATCAGCAAATAATTCCACCTTCATTCGACCTATATCCTGCACATTAACAAAGAATATATATCAAACATATTACAAGTAAATTTTTCACATAAGCTTAAAAGAAGAATTCAAAAATACACTTTGTTATTATTTTTGTTTAAATGTTAACAAACTTTTTGGTAGTAATACATGTACATGTCATATAAATCAGTTTTGTATCATTCCACTTCCATTCCAGTATTCAATGTCTGGAATATCCAATGCCTTATGGGTCATCATTTCCAAAAGTTTGTCCAGGTTCATATTTATTTCATTATTTTTGGTTCAAGGTCATCTTGTTATAATTTTGACAAGGTTTCTCATCTCTATGTCTATATTGGCATTGTCAAACTCCATTTTTGTCCTTACTCAGAGTTACTCCCCCTCTTCTTTTAAAGGAATAAACAGCCGTGAGCAGAAGAGGTGGGCTTTCTTTGTAATGTTCACATTTACATGTACGTGTACAGTAGGTCATGGGCAGAGAATCTTTCCAAGAGTAAAGGTCTGGATATTAAAGGGATCCGGTAACTTTGTCTCAGATTCTGAAATAAAATTCTGGATTTAGCTCATGATGCAATGATAATTATAAACCTTTAGGTCAGTCAGGAACCCCATGACTTTTACAAGCCAATCGCCTGTCTGATTATCAAGATATTTATGATTGCAATTACAAATTTTTAAAACCGTTCGCCTGACGGTTTTCATAACACTACAGTCTATTGGGGAAAACGAGTGTGGTAAAACCGGTCACTCAAAGATTTTTTACTTTTTTGAGGCACTTCTTGATCATTTTGAAGCGCAATTTTTTTAGGGCTTCAATATTACACCATATCACAGACACTGATAACACGTAGGGCCATGTATCTCAGATTTAACATTGTTAAACGATCCCTTTAACATTGTTAAACGATCCCTTTAATATTCTTTAGCTAGATCACTCTAAATAAATAATAGAACTCTACATATATCAGGGCCATGAGGCTGGTGAAATTGACCCAGATTGATAATAAAAGGCCTCCAATCAACCACAAACTCATGAACTAGCCTGAACTCCTATCTCTAGGCCCTATAATTAAGCTCTAGATCTAACTAAACTATTTGAATAGATAGCTACATGTACATTCAACTGTTTTCTTCTCTTGGAAAAAGAAGAAGAATCACCAGACATCAATCATCATTACTTCATGTTTTCCTTCTTTTTGTAGAGGAACCACTACCTGCTGTTAACTGATAATTCTACTCCATCCAGCTCCAGCTCCATTAACATGATTAAACATAATTTGCCAGTTTGCAGGACAAACTAATTTTGGATTTGAAGTTTTGAACCGGGCCGAGGACAATGAAACTTGAAAGAAAAGCCAAAAGGTAAGAAAATTGACACAAAAGGGGTAAGAAACATAACGAATTGTAAATCATGACCATTATTTGAACAATTGATGAAGATTTAGCTGATTTTTGGTATGTTTAAGTAGGGTATCTCCACGCAGGAGTTACGGGTCAAAGTCTGGATACGAAAGTACCGCTACAGCGGCCACACAGTGACAGTCTACATAGGCCTACATTAACAACTACGGAAAAATCAGCATGTGGGACTACACGTGACAAATTCGGCCACTTCAAACTATAATAAAAATGGATATTTACCTGCCCTCCGATCGTTATGTCAAAGAAAACAACAGGGTTATTTGGATTTGAAACTTGCAATCCCAGCCAAGACATTTTCAACTTTTAGAACTGAACTACAGACCGAGAAATGCAAATGAGGACGTTCTTAGTTGAATCGTTTTTAACGTGAGATGCATGCATGTGTACGAACCACTGAAATATATGACACATACAAATATGAACTGACTGTGCTGATTATATTATCGCAGGCGGAAGAGACCGCCATATTGGTACTCTCTGTCATATCACTCTCATTCAGTATTCTAGTAGTTACAAATGCTGCTGCCCTTTGCAGGAAAATGTGCAGGAGCCAGAAGGTATTAAACATCACACATTATTGACCACTGTGCTTTGCTGATGTGTTAAACGTCGGTTTCTCTCAATTTTCTAAAAGTTCATCCCCTCAATTCAGAGTTGGACTACGGTTCAAATCATTATTATCATTCATTGAAATATTATATGAAATCAACACTGATTTTACAGGATGGATGACCCATGCAGAGCTGGAGTGCCAGATCAAGGAATATGGTCAGGGGTACAAGTTCATCATATTTCAGGTGCCTTAATTTGTACAGTTCCATGCTTTGTGTGGCAAAATTTGCTGCAGGGGGCATCAACGGGAGGATGCAGTTTATAGTTTTTATAGTACAATGTCTATTTATTGACGTCTTTATTCCTCCAAGACAATCAAGACCATCCAATTCTAAATGTTTTTTGTTGTTCGTTCATGGTGGGGGGGGGGGGGGAGGGGTGTCGGTCATTTGAGCATGATATACCTTACCGATGCCCGGGGAATCATTTGCCATGAAGAAATTGTAATATTTCAAGTGTAGATAGTGTGATAGATAGATATGCCCTAAAAAACTCATCTTTTCAACATTGCTCTCTTCTTTAAATCTACTTGTAAATGTATTTTCTAATTCGTTTCACTTAAGTGTTTTTTCATGTTCCTTGCGCCTTGAGCGCATTATTCACGTGGAATTTTAGCACCATTAATACTTATGTTGTTAATATTTTTGTTAAGATTAGGCATTATTATCATTAACATTTTTTTTTTTTTTTTACACTGTTGCTCATAAAGTTGGCAAATTATTATTCATTCAAATCTGAGAATGTATACTATTATCTAGATCTATTAGGAATAAATCATTGTCATTTCAACTTTATGAGCAACTTTACAGTGGTTGTTAACTTTGCTGGGGATATGTTCTCCTTCTGAATCCGCTAATGGCTGCATGCCGTGAGATAGACCGACCCGAGGCGATTATTTCATCTCTTTTTGTAAAGTTGGGAATACGGGTGGGGTTTTACGAGTATCTCTCTCCAGATCTCCTGATCACCCCCCCCCCCCCCTCTCTCTCTCTCTCTCCCTCTCCCTCTCCCTCTCTCACCCTTTGCACGAAGTTCGCAAATTCACATCAGCCTTAATACAGATTATGTATAATTCGCTATTATATGCTTACTTTGAATAAGGGATACGTCTGTACATCGAAAACGGTCCATTTTCTAGCTCCATGTAGTCTATTTTTTCCTATCATTCATAATATCTCTTTTACATGTTGTACTTTTCCCCCTTGTAACTCTATGGTCATTCCTAAAAACAGTACACACTTTGCGTCCAAATGGCCATTCCAGGCATGTAGTTCAGTGGTACAAATACGTTCAAGATGCCCGCCCTCTACGTCAATGCAATTATATCTGCTGAATTAGAGTCGGAGACTGAAGTAAGATTTGTAAAGGAAAAGTGATTTTGCGCCGTTCATTGAGCTATCTTTTCCATTTTTTTAACGATATGGTATGTATTTAGTGCTCCGCAAATATCATAATATAACTATGATCAGATATTGTGTTGATGAGTCGATTCCACTGGTTTGAGCGGAGAGAGTTGCAATGGTACTTGAGTTGAACTTGATGGTGTACAAGAATACTCGGTTTTGCTACATGAAGGTTGTACAGAGGCCCGACTTCCTGTAGTGTCGCATCCTTGGACGAGATTGTTTGATTTTAATTACACCTGTATTTTGTGTTTGAAACCCACGTTGACCCTCTTGACCGAGGTGTATGATATGAGTCTTTAAAAGTAATGTTAGGTCGAGGATGACAGTAATTTGTATTTAAATTATATTTATATCTAAAGAGTAAAGATAAGCTGGCAAAACCAGGCAATGGCATTGATTGTCAAAGATATGTAGAGTGTCTAATTGCCAAAATTATTATTATTCCTATCCACCCCAGGACGAGGAAACAGTTGAAGAGACCAGTACATCCATGAATGGGGGAGAACCAGAGCCTAACACTGCACAGGAGGACACTCCAAACCAGGAGAAACTTGAAACGGAGAGAGCAATAGAGATGAGGAAGAGAATGGAATCATGGCTGAATCAACCAATGAGGATACAGATGACTGATGGGAGGACGCTGGTAGGCACATTCATCTGCACTGATAAGGATAGGAACGTTATCCTGGGCTCGTGTGAGGAGTACGTGAACCCACCAGGTAAGAAC
>JAVYIG010010894.1:0-65242 GCA_035222895.1 Strongylocentrotus droebachiensis | reverse complement strand
TATGCACATATCTATATGTAGGCCTACAGTTAATAACGAATCCCACAAAGCCATGAATGTACATGCATGACTAAATCCTAGACTTTAACAACCGTTTTGTCATAGAACTGTGAATTTAGGTAAAGTATTACCTCAACAAATAATGTACAATTAATCATTCCTGATTAAATAATGGGCAAATATGGAGTGAACACTCTACTAAGCATGGATCACAACTTGCCTATGCTTGTAATGATAACACTCAGTCAGTATTATGTATAGCACCTCACTATCATCAATCATTGTCAATGGAACATGTACTTGCATTGTGAAGTGCTATTTGCAAATGGTATATATGAAGGGGCGACAATAAAGATAAGCTGATATGACAAGTAACATCAGTCTCTCTTTGAATTATTTATTTGTTTACTGTTGGTGTGATCTTCATTCAGAATTTCAAATGAACTTAATGCTCAAAGTCAAAGGAGACCAAACATATATTTGCTCTGTCTGTTCAGGGTTTCTCCATGCCAACATATTACATGTATATTACAAATTGGAGCTTCCAATGTTTGGCAAACTTTTCTTAAAATGAATCTTTACATCTATAGCAGCAAGATGAGTTTTAAGAAAGAATGTGCAAATTTCAGATCTAAAGATGGTATGGTTCTGAATCAATCTCTATGAGTAAAAAAAATTGAAGCCATCGTTTTGTACATGAAAAACTGGGGGAATAAAACAAAGCCAGTTGCAAAATTCAAATTTTGAAGAAAAGAAAATAGACTGTAATTTTCTAATAATAAATATCTTGCCGCCATATTTTCAGGAAAGATTTCAATTACCTATGAGTTTCTTTACATTTTGGCCCTTTGAAAAAGTTGATCCCTTTCAAAAGATTGGTCCATATTCTACTAATTATACCCTGGTTCTAAAATCAGGTTTTTGCAGAAGGAAAACTTAAACCTGAGATTAACTTTCTGTTTTAAGAAAACACTTCCTGGCACATAGAGATCCTCTTTCTATTTCTAATCATAAAAGGATAAAAGAGAAAATGATTCATTGGATCTCTGCATTTTATCTTCCTGTTGTGGTTAACAAGAATGTGACAAAATGAAAGCTTTATCTGTATGTTTCTAGCCCTAAGTAATAGAGTTTGTTGCATTATCAACGGATGGATTGGTTGTACATGGTTGTATCATGCATGTATCGGCTTTGAAAATGGTATCAAGCTTACATTTAAGAGACAGGTGAATGAATAATTTCGCCCCCTGCAAGATGTTGAACGAAATACACAATGACATGTGGGGTGGAGATGCACATGTAAAACTCATTGCAATGCTGGGTTTCCCTGCAGTGTAGTTTAAAGAGAAAGTTTTGGTGAAGGTGACTGATAGTATCCATGTCACCTAGCTTTCCCTTTCTTTTCATTACCTGTAGATATTGGATAAAATATCACTTGAAATGGCTTGCTCTCAAATATGATGAGATATAGCTCTAAATTTGGACCACATCAGTTTGGCGTCCAATACACCGATTCCTTTGTGCAGTGCATTTGATATCTAGCAAGATTGAGTTAATTTCCTTATCGTTTCGATCATTCAAAAAAACCTCACAGGATACGACGTTAGATTATTAATCAACATTTCCCATACTGCTTCTTGACATTTTCTTTCACAATGTAATTGCTTGGCCCGTACTCAACATTTAAAGGAATTTAATATACAAATGTGCATGTGGGTTTTTTTCCCTCTAGCTCTGTTTGATTTGTGAAAAATCCATTCCCCAAATACTGGAAAATTAAAAACAAGATTATGAAAATTGAAAGCAAAATAAATATCCTTTAATATGTACAGGTAGTTCGCTGTACGATTGTAAACGTATGTCTTTCCCTTAAATAGAATCCAGACTATAAACATTGAATGGCAAAAGGTAAGCTTCACAAATCACAAGTCAGTATTGCTTTCGGTTCGGTGCCACTTAATAGGAAGAATTCTAATCATTGTGGTGTACACACATGATTAATTTCATTCAACAAAGCCCGCTGTGATAATGCCTTTCACAAGTGGAGTACCCCACAAACCCCACAAAGACCAAAACCAAAAGTGGTTTTCCAGAACTTAAAAGTGCAAGACTCCCTACAGTTCTGTACGATCATACATTTCATTTTTAACATGGATGGTTTATTGCATAACTCCTGCACTGTTTTCCACTACCTGTAGAAATCAACTATCCATACAAATGCTGAAACACCCCACATAAAAAACCCACTTCTGAAGAGTGGCTTTTTGAAACACCTGAAACTTCCACCAGTTTTTGCAGTGTAATATAAATGCTCGCTTTCAAAACACCAGTGAATTATTACCATTTTGGGTTGGTCACGTGACTCTCCTTGCTTTGGTGCTTGCAAATGCATGCGCATAACTCACCCCAAAAATAGAATTATCAAACATCTGAAACATGAACGTTTTTTACAGGGTTTTTCCCTAGTGTCAATGTTGGTTAAAAAAACAATGGGTTTTCTGCACTGTAAACAGGCCTAATCCTGAATGACAAACCTGAAGGTCAAATTAATTGTCCAACCGATTGGTTCTATATTGGGTGCTCAGAATCATGTACATGTAGAAGTTAGAACTTACAAATGGGCTTGTTGCCATGGTGCAGGCTAACTAATGAGCAAAGACCAGTCTAGCCCCATTATCATGACTACCAGTACACTCAAGCGAAAACCACTGAACCAAAACAATAGAGCAAATATGTATTCATGAACTGTATACATGTATACAATATATATATACTGTACCCTGTAATCAAAACAACAATTTTGATAGTTTTTTGTCATTTCCCCATCACTAGATAGCAACAGATAGCGGTACAACCATGACTGATTTCAAACACCATTTTCAACAGAACAATTCATGTGGTATATACAGTTGATAAAAGAACTAAATGTAAAGTTTATATTATTTAGATCATGGCATTGAAGACGTGTCAAGCCAGCAAGAATTCCTTTGAATCACAAGTGCATTCATATGAATTGCCCAGTATAATATGTATGATATTACATGTAGGTGTTAAATGTAAAGTTCATATTATTTAGATCATGGCATTGAAGACTTGTCAAGCCAGCAAGAATTCCTTTGAATCACAAGTGCATTCATATGAATTGCCCTAAATGATATATATGATAAAGGTGCTACATGTAAATGTAAAGTGTATATTATTTAGATCATGGTCAAGCCAGCAAGAATTCCTTTGAATTGCAAGTGCATTCATATGAATTGCAATGTGAGTTTGCCGTCAATCGAACAATCATAACAAGGATAAAGCTTTTGAAAAATTGAATACCTCCACCCGCCTCAGTGAGCATAATATGGGACCGACTGTCAATAAATAACACATACCAATACACAATCTTCTGTACATATACATATTACAGTAAACAACTAAATTATTCATACCCTTAATAGTTACCAACCAAGTTTTGCAAATGTTTTAGTATGTGCAAAATTGAATTCTTGAGAACACTATGCATGACATATCACAGCTTACATCTAAAAGTATTCAACAAAGGCCCTAATTCAGCCTGTCCACCTTTCATTATTGTCTTTCTTGAGTTATAAATAACACCAAAAAACATAACATTTACAAGATGTATGAATAATTTAGTTGTTAACTGTACATCATGGTCTACATGTATGTTTGAACCTTGGGATTTATTGGTCTGCAACATACATGCATGTATGCAATCAGTCAAAAATCATAAACAAACAAAACAAATGAACAAACAAACAAAAACAGGTGGTATGGGTCAGGAAAATGGGATTAGTTGGGATGGTATTTTAAGACCCCCCCCCACCAAAAAAAACAAAAAAACAAAAAAAACAAAACAAGGAATCAATCAAAAGTTTACCAAAAAATGGCAAAAGCTATCTTTTTAAAATGCACACATTTTGTACAGGTCCAATGTGTATTACCTCAGGCTCACACAAATCACCTTTAGATATAAACTAGTCTTTAGTTTGTGCAAGGAGCTCTCTTAACTCCTTGGTTTGTGTGAAGTCGCTAATAACCTCTCCTGCCATGGGACATACTTGTGTAGATAAGCACAAAATGCAGTAAAGATAAGATAATGATCACAAACCAAACCCTTGGGTAATCACTAATCAATGATTAATTTTGATTAGACAATGTACAAGCTGAAAAGTTTATTGCCCTCTTTTTTTCCTTCTCTGCTTTGTAGTAATTTGAGCAAAGAGCCGATTTGTTACTTACAATGCATTAGGTCACTAATGGGTGTTTTAAAACGTTTGTGCAAATATTGGTTCAAGGTAGTTCTTCTCTTTATTAATACTTTTTTTGAAAGCTCAAGACTGGCAATCCAAATAGCCAGCTAAGCCAGGCACATGGTTGTACAATCAATGATTAATTTAGATTACCGGTAGGCCATGCAAAAGCTAAAAGTTTGTAGCCCTCTTTTTCTTTCCTCTTCTTCAATTGTAGTAATTTGAGCAAAGAGATGGTTGGTTACAAAGAGATCTACAATGCTGTAAGGTCACTAGGTATTGGTATTTGTCTGTTTGAAAAAGTTTGTACAAATATTGGTTCAAGGTGTTTTTCTTCTCTTGCTTTTTTTGAAAGCTCAAGACTGGCTATTAATAGAAACTAGCCAGGCACATGGGTGGGAAGGCCATTCTAGATATGAAATGTGCAAAAAAAATGCAAAATACATCTTCTCTTCAAATTTGTACAATCTGCAGATAACTCCTGGTATATAGATTCTGTATTACATGATTGTACAAAAATATTTAGCATAATTTAGCATAATTAGGCGAATGCTCTCATGATTATTCATATATTCAATATATTGCAATGCATACCACTTATTGACTCCTATTGGGCATGATTCGAGGTCTGGGTTCATTGATTGAATATACTATGACAATACAAAAATATTGAGAAGTAAAGCTCTTCCACTGTCTGCAATTTATGCATTGGAACCAATAATTAAAAAAAAAAAATGATTTTGAGCATGTACTGTACAGACTACTATAAAAGTAGGAATGACCTCACATATCATCACACAACCAGTTGTACTTTGTGTAGATTAGACTCTGCATGTTAAAACTGCGACAGCTCTTACATGTACAGTGTAGATGTAAAATTCAACCACAGATGCAATGAAAACTGAAGGGATATACGTAATACAAAAACTACGGTGGGCCTTGATATAAAAGACCCAAGGTTGGTCTCAAAATAACCTGCATGTATATAATAAAAATATTGATAATAGTTTATTAGCTGGATATTGCAAAGAGTGATATTAAGTCAATATACTGGTTTTCTAACATTATTCAAATTGTTGATGTACGGGTATACTTTTCAAACAAAGGTTGTTCTTTGCCAACCTGAAAGCTTACCCTACATAAATGTAACAACAAGTATTGTATGTTGACTGGATTCCAAGTACTGTAGTTCATTCATTAATAATAGCTTAATGAAATAACTCGTCACTAGGTCCCCAGGAAACAAACACTAGGTCCCCAGGAAACAAACACTAGGTCCCCAGGAAACAAACACTCAATTATGTTAGTAAACCAGTCTATTAAAAACATCTAAAACTTGAAGCTTTTCACAAAAACAATTGTACAAAACATGTACAAAAATACCTCATAATATAAAAAATTACTCGCCTAGATACCACTTTTCGGTAAGAGATAGTTGCTGGCATACATACTTATAATATATTCATAGATTTCATTAAAATGCATTTGAGTTTACTGACATTGGAAACAACTCTCTGTCACTGTCAGCAAACTGAACATTTTTCCATCTACTTTAATTCTACATCAAATGTACTAAATTGATGTTCCATTCTAAATGATATACTATAAACATGTACCCTATCATCAGAATAAAACAAAAATATACCCCCATATCAAAGGTAGGGCTTCAGATGAGCTTCAAACTGAATGTACTTCTCAAAGAGTTTTCATAGCTCGAGAAATGATGCATTTTGTAAAATTGTACTACATCTTTACACTCACTAAACTAGAGATTGCCTCTAAGAATGGAGAGTACATACCGGTAATCATTGATGAAAATTTCTACTACCTGGTTTTCACTTTTCTAGAAATATCAAATTTCTCAAACCATAAAAAAAAAACAATTAATGAGTTACAATTCTTCTTTGCGATGACATACATGTGAATGAAATTTCAAGGCAAACTGGAAAACCTGTGACTTTTCTATGTACTTTACCATGCTACATGTAGTCAGTGTGTACAGTCAAACCTGCTTTAGAAACCACCTGTACAGAAAAAATCCTTAAGTATTAAGATAGCCTTGGTCCATACCTTTTGAAAATATTATATACTTAAATATATTTTTAGTTGTTGTTTCCTTTAAATAGTAATTCTTATTGAAAACTATTTTAGAGGAACCTTTACAAAAATGGCTACACTTGAGTGGTCTTTAGTTTGACTGTTTCTATTAGTAGCCACATGCTTCTCATTTTATTTATCTCATGATGAACAATTGTGCAGCAAATATGGCACTTAAGAAGTTTAAACTTGAAAGAACTCTGCAATGGTAAGGAAGTCCAGACTGTAACGGCCAGGTATCTTTGGGGTACTCCTAATCCGTCTTGAGCGATGCTTTCCCGTTGCTATACTGAGATGTGCCGTTTTGATGAGCACCATTGCTATGAATGCCATTTTGATGGACGCCATTTGTAGCCTCTTTTTGCTTTCGAGGGGCCTTCTTTGTGAAGTAGGATTTATAGAAGTAATGAGCGAAGAGGATGAAATAAGAAAAGTACATGAGCAAGGATACCCTAATGTTGTTGTCTGTCGTAGCGCATACATCCCCTTGTGCCCGGAAGTTCCAAGCGAGGGAATTGATGACACATCCTACGACCATCTGAGACGTCTGGATCAAAGTGAGGCAGACGTTGATTTGACGAGGTATACGAACAAGGCGGGAGGCTTTGAGAGCGTAGTAGGTGTACATGAAAGCATGCACAAGGGCGTTGAGATCGACAAAGTAGCGTCCAGGGGCAACTATTAGAGGGTAGCTGTACCATGCGTACATGAAGACCGTAATATGATGATACCAGTGAAGGAAGATGAGTGGTTGCTTGCGAAGAACGATGAAAAACGTGTCACCTAGTTCCGGGAGTTTACTCCAGATGAACAACATTGACCAGAAGCCGTTGACCCCATCCATACTGTATCGTTTATCACATATGGTTGCTTTCCATCCATAGTCTCGCACGAACATGACAAAATTCTGAGCGAGACGAAAGGCACAGACTATGCTAAAGAGTGCAAGGCCAGTGACCACATTACCAGCGGAGCCCGGAGGTTGAGGGGAGCCCTGTCCCGCATGAACCGCTGAAGCCCAAAGATAGTCACCACGTAAGCGATACTGATGTAAATTGACCAGTGCCAATAATTTCCTAACCATGTCGAGTAGGGACCATGCTCAAAGTCTTCCTCAAACCAGAAATAAGTCTGCTGGAACTTCGCTGGCAAGTGTTCCAACATGATGATATGTCGTTCAGAAGATTAGTTACCACAAATCAAATAATTCCACAGGAAAATCCGATCAAAGATGCATGTTACGTTACTTCGCTGCATGAAGGTGTACGTCAAGATCAAGTCAAGTGCGATTCTGCATTCAATGTCAATGTGAGACACAAGTCGGGATCCAAGGCAAGGGGTACGAATCATATGAATACAAAACACAATAAATATTCCAAAGATTTTCGAAGGTAAATGCTCTTCTACTTCATGCAACGAAGATTACGCACTGTGACAGTGGAGCAGTGATAATATTCCTCTCGTGTAGACTTGCAATCTTGAACTGCCACCGGCTATACACGAATAACAGCAAGGTTTTGGAACTCGTCACTTTTATAATTTTGATTCCGGTGGGCACAACACAACGCGTACGGCGCGGCAGAGGAGAGATGGAGAGGTCAGGTGGAGAGAACATGCCCATCCCACAAATAACAATCATGTAGTAGTCCTGCCGAATACGGTATCAATGAAGATTCGTACATTCTTAAATGGGTAAGTTATATCTTTAATATTGGTAAACAGAAAATAATATGCAATATAAGATTACTGTAAATGATATCGGAGATTAGGAATTATTACTTTTATATTATATTTGTATTTCTTATAACTATAAAAATACTTGATAGAAGTAAAATATGAAAAAAATATTATTCATGTCCCCTAAGATACAAATGTAGGCGTCAGTACAGTTACTAATTGACTTCGCTGAGTACAGTCGCGGGAATGGACTTTATTACACTGAATGGCCAGTGTATGGCCGGAGGTCAATCTCCGAACTATTTATAATTGTTTAATTCCTTTTCAATTTCACGTTCGTAGAAACGGGATATTCATCTTTGCGAGAAAAAACATCCATTTTGTTGTGGGCCTGTATGTATTGATCATTGCACATAGCAACGACTTTGCATAGCTACGTACAGAAACCTATAACTACTTTTCATTATTCGTTTTTAATAGCAACCGTTAAATCCCATTTTCACATATTTTACCTAACCTTTTTGTAATTTGCTAATATAGATCATGCTTGTCGTATACACAAAAATTGTACCCAACTTTGGTAGTTTCTAATTAAAACGTTATAACCTATTTTATTGTAAAGAATAACTAATACCATGTCTAATGATACCATGTTCATAATTGTGCTGCCAAGGATGACAGCAGGCTTTTCAAAAAGTATTGTCAAAACCCTCTTGTACCAAACTTTGGGCTGAAGTAATGAATGTAGATCAAAAGCCATTATAATATATGTGTGTTATCTGATTAAAAAAACGATTGCTTCTTTATTTACATTGACTATAAGGCAGTTGAAGAAAACAAAAAGTTGTTTGGATCAACTCATTTTTATATATTTGTTCTCATTTGCTATGTTTTCTTTATATATGTTTTTGAATGCTTTTTTTTTTATATGATTGTATGTTTCAAGTAAACTTGCATTTTTAGTTTTTGGACTTTTTGACAAGTCTTGAATAAAACCTCATTTGAATTGGAACGAAAAAAAAACTCATGGAAATGCTCATTACATGCTGAGTACAATCTTGACTTCATTCGCATCAATTAACCTTCTCATTGAGTGATACAAATGGATAAAGTTTATTTGGGATGTCACCTTTTCTAATTGAAAGTCTGCTGTCAATTTTTATACTTAAAAATATTATAAATAGGATATCATTGGGCAGAAAATGGGTTACTCTTCATCATGAAATCAATTTCGAAGTCATATTGGTTAAGACGTTTTAATTAGGAGCTGCCAAAGTTGGGTACACTTTTTTATACGCACTATATGACGTTTGCAAACATCTTTTCCAAATGACATTCAGATCTTCGTCATAATTTGTACGTAATCATTGCGATGCGTCTATGCTATAAATATCACTTATTGGTCTTCAGCAGACAGAAATTCAAATGAAAAGTGTTTCAAAGTGATTATACCGTACGTCCAGTCTGTCCTGATTATGTAATCGTGTTTGCAACCCTCGATATCCATCAATGATCTCTCTTTCAAGCATTCCAAGTAACCGAAGTCTATGTCGTTTCTCGGCTCATTGCACACAGATCAGTCAATATTTATGGTAACCAATCAATCGATATGACTCTGGTATGACCCGTTATAATGTCCATTATCGCCAAATAACCGACTGGCTAACTCCCCCCTTTAAAGCTTTTTTTAAAAAATTTTTATAAAAAAAAAAAATCCTATTGGATGACCTAAAAGAGATGACCTTACCCCCCCCCCCAACGGTAAAAAATGGCGATTGGTCAAATTTTCAAATTTCGGGACCCCCCCCCCCCCCCCCCCCAAAAAAAAAAAAAAAAAAAAAAAAAAAAGCTTTAAAGTCCTCTTATGAAGATCAAGTAGGAATTAACGTTACAGCTAGTTGAAGCCGATGTAAAATGATTAAAAAAAGAGACCAGCGACAGTCTGTATGATGATGGTAAACTACAGGACGGCTGCGTGTATTGAAATGTATTCTTTCCTCATCATTTTCTCACGGGGGGGGGGGGTGTTATTGTAGAACAAAACCACAATCTGTCAGGTAATACCAAAACAAGTGACAAACAAGCAAAACTTAGCAAATAAAACACGACCGCAACTACTTTCGAAAAATTAACTCAGGGGCAGTTCCCTTTTCCTACTCTACATTAGTACATAATATATAATAGATATCTTAAAATCATCATGTTCGGATTATATAGTATATATATACGTCATTGTAATTTGCACTAAATTTTTAAAAGGTTATGGACAAGGCAATTTTTTCTGGGAGGCGGCGATCGTGTTATGAGAATTCAGATTCTCTTCGGATGTAAAACTTTGCTGCGGAGTGGGGTCGATCGATCGGGGCAATTGAATTAAAGGCACTTAAAACAAAATCAACTGTTTACATCATGGGGAGGCTAAACCTTACGATACTGGCCTAGGGAATACAATAATATTGAAAAGCACAATTTAACGTGTACGTCACGGGTACAGATCTTGTTTTAAGAGGATCGATATCGATGCATCGAGGCAGGGAAACCCCTTGAGGCCGTACCCCCTGGATCCGACAATTGTTTTAAATATTGGAAAATGATTTGTGATGAAAACAGCGATGTGGAATTGTTATTGAGAATTTAACAATAGACTATATAGACCCTATATACGCATTGTTATTTATATCACGTTTGTTACTATTAACTAAAGTTACTAGATATAGATATGTGGGTTAAAAAAAGAAGAAGAAAAGATTAAGAAATCATATTCGGCTACTGCATGCAGAGCGGGTCCAGGGTTGTCAGAAGGGGCCCCGGCAGGGGAAAGAGAAAACAATGAACGTTAATTGACCCGGAATTACATTTGTAAACTGCAAAGGCGCGTATGCCACCGTTTTCGAGGAAGACATTCGCCGAAATACCCCCCCCCCCCCCCCCCCCCCAAAAAAAAAAAAAAAAAAAAAATCGAATGGAAAGACTTTCGAAATAGTGAATACTCTGTTGTATAACCCTACATCCTATACACCCTACAGTTTCGGATTACGTAATACATGTACGTCATTGTCATTTTTAGACATTTCAAAACGTGATGGACACCACAAAGGATATCAGTGTAATCATCTTTTAAGTTGATTTTTCGAAAGTTAATCGATTGCGTTATAGATTCTTGTCCTTTATTAATGCAAATTGGTGAGTGAAATCATGGACCTACTATATGTCCAGGATAAAATACCCCTAACATCTTTTATAAAACATATTGTTATACTGATAAATGGACATGTTTTATTGTCATGAAACATTTTTTATTGTTTTACTGCTGACATCCACTGTTCCATTCATCTTGTATACATATATCCAATTGAAATAATCGCTGCTTGACATTATGTTTAGTTTTGATGTATTAAGTCACGTTCTTCTTTTTAGTTGTAATTGAAGTTGAACTAATATAACATCTATGTTAATGTACAATTTATAACCTTATTTCATGTGTTCTTGTATTTCTACTGTGAATATGACAATATTATGCAATTTCATACTGAAGTCCATGTACACTTGAGATACTGAAAAATAAACTTATTGACGAATGTATTTTATTTCATTTCAGCGATTTATTCATAAAGAATTATTTAAGTCATTTATCACACGAGCACTCTACATTAAATCATCTTGCTAATGTACTTACAATATATTACATGAAAAATAAAATAGTTTCCAAAAATTTACAACATATTATCATATATTTAAAGACTTGAAGAATAGATTGGCATTTTTACTATAGCAATATGTATAAGGATTCTTCTTCACCCAGTAAAGTGCATGGTTACACAACACAAACTCTAGTGATAATCGCTGCATATCAGTTTCCTAAATTTAGCCTCAAACCAAACAGGATACCTAGCATAACAATAACCCTTGCCCAAGGTCCAATTGCAACTTAAATCTTTGACAAAATAAAGCCTAGAGGCTAGAGCAAATGCTGAATCATGAAAGTGCATGCTGACTTTTCTTTGCAAAAATGGCAATTACATGTATCTACAAAATCAATTAAGCCTGTGATTCTGAAATCTGGAGTAAATACCCTTTTCTAGCTTGTCACCAAATATAGATGCATATATTTCTATTCACATTTTCCAATTTTTTTTATAATTTTTTTATAAACACACTTGCTGTTCATTAACCTACAGGAACTGCCTTTACGAAATGTGTAAAAAAAATCACAAAGTAAACTTCATTCTGAAAATCCTAAAACACACAAAAAGGATTATCATGGTATTTTCTGTGGTCAGATCAATATCCTTTGAAAGAGTATTTCTTACACCTAATTCACTGTTAAATATTTGGCAAAAATTATTTCTAAATCCAAACATTGATGTGTAGTGTCAAACAACTACACAGAGAATTTGATGTCACAGTAATGCTATTACTACTACTACTATTAGGAAGACAGTGACTACTACATGTACTACTACTACTTCTACTACTAATAATAATACTAATAACAATAATCTTAATAACAACAATAATAATATGCTCATAACATTCATAGAACTCCTTCCTTCCAATACCCATATAACACCTGGGTTGAGAGTGGCAAATGTAGATTAATGTCTTGCCAAAGGACACTACCGGAAGTTCCTAGCCCCTGACCTTTGTATCTCTAGTAAAGTGTTTCAACCATTTGAATATGACACATCTACATCTCCATTTTTCTCCAGTCAGCTCTGCAAACACAGAATCTGGATAGGTATATGAAATTACAGACCCACCACTTTCATACAATTTGGGTCATTCCATGGGGTTGGGGGTAATTTCTGTGACATACAAGAAGTATGGGGCGTTGCAAGAAAGTTGTGATTGATTTGCAACTTGCAACTGATATTTGCAATCGATTGCAACTCAACTTTCTTGCAACGCCCCACCACTCTCCTACATTTCCTAGGATTTTGTTAGGATTAAAATGTTAACAATTAAATTAAGTTAACTAAATCTAGCTTTTTTTCTACAACTTAAACAGGGACGATTCTGAGAGAGAGTACTACTCTATTGCAAAGAAATCTTTAACAGATGATTTCATCTTTCATGTGTAGTAGAAGATCTCATACTAACATTATATGGACGTTGTCATATTTTGGGGTCCCAACCTCATAAAATGCCCCATTTGGCAACATGTTCCTGCCTGTTATATTGATAAAATACTTTTATATCTATAACATACATATACCTACCTCAAGTAAGGCTGAACAGCTAAACAAATCAATTCACATGATCAAACAACTGAATGGACAGTATTTTTGCGAATAATTGTATCATGACATTATCAAAGTACAAATGTTTCTATAAAAAATATTTCACAACTTGCTTTAAGTCTTATTATTAACAGTAATCCACGTGCCATTGACCCTTATTAATCCTGCCATGGACCCTAAAAGTCCTGCCCTTGTGGCTTGGGTAGCAACTAAAAAGTGTCCTCATTTGAATTTGTTTCTCAACATTAATTAATGGCTACAACAGTTGAAAGTTGTCTGAGGCTAGCAACCCAATTAAAAGAAATTAGAGTAATAGCTGTGATTAAGTAAATATGAAAGACAAGTATTAATCCAAGTCTACTTTTATTGAAGTACTTATATAATTATAGGAGATATAAAATCATTTCATATACATTAAGATTTCAGTTATAGTGAATTATTGATCACAGGAATACAAGTCTCACACAGTGAACTGGACTTTAAGTAACATACCATGTTTCTTACCATAAATTGGGTTTGCAAAGAAACTCTAAGGTTGTATGCATTTCAAATCAAACATCAATAAAGAAACAGTTTGGCTCAATAAACAGTAATCATGGGCAATTAACCTGGGCAGCTTCTCAAACTGGCAAAGTCAAAGATAACATCCTACTGAAACAAGTATAAACTTTACAGTTTCAACAGGATGTTGGGGAGCTTTCACTCAACAAGTTTTTGTGAGATGCTGTCCTTGTTTTGAGGCCTAAATGGTGCACTGAATCACCTAGTCCTTCAGATAAGACTAAGTGCTGTAGGTCCCCTTGGACTTACTCATACACTTGCTTCCTAAGCACTCAGGTCTTAAGCTCACCGCACACTATACAATCATCCTGCGATGTTTTTTTTCTCAAGAAATGGCAATTATATAAAATATGGAAATCTAAACAAACATCATCTTTCTGACTGAGGTTCGAAGTACTAATAAGAATACCAACAACCAAAATTCTAGTGCTTTTTAGCGTCCCAGTTCAAATAAAACCACATTTGCTTCACATCGTAGCCAATTGCTATCAATGGCAACTACCACCATGGTAACGGGGCTCAACAGCCAATCACAATCAAGGTTTCCATGGTAGTTACAATTGATGGCAAAGTTACCACCACTGGTCAGTTTTGTGCAACGAGCCCAGGCGTTGATGTCACTATGACTTTTTGTGCTGATTTCCAATCTAGCTTTTCATCTTACAAGGAAGCTTCAAATCCCTTGAACTTTAGATTTTATAAATCATGTTACAATTCAGATTCTCGGTCATTAATATTGTACAGGTTTGAATGTGCATATCAAATTCTTCCAAAATTGGATTAAAGTCAGATTGCATAGCATGCCACAGGTTTTATGCTAAGTATGGGTGAAATTAATTAGCTGTGGGATTGGGAATCAAGATCCTTTCATGATGGACTGCTAGGTCTCCTCGTTGCCTTCGGTCTTGTCTAAAATGAAAGAGAGAAAAAGAGAGACACATTATAAAAGCAGAGTGAGAGAGAGAGAGAGAGAGAGAGAGAGAGAAAAAAAAAAGGGGGGGGGGGGAGAAAGATCATTGTTTGACGGTGACGTTTTCTGTAAAACATGTTCAGCAAGGCACGGACTCGAGGAGCAAGGGGAGCTCAACTATCATCCCCCCCCCCCCCCACCACCCCTGATCTTCTACCATCCAAAAACTACTCTAGGACAATCACCTCCCCCCTTCTGACAAATTGGAAAAATTGGAAAACCTGCTCCTTATTACAACTTTCCCACTTAGCTTTTTCACATCAGGCAAACTATCACAACAGCGATTACCAAATAGACTAATATACGTTTCTACCAGGGAATAGGTGTACAGAGGAAGCTGTCCAAGATGGAAGTATGGGGAGGGGAGGGGCATGGAGTTGGTTGTCTAGGGGTTAGATGTAGTCGTTCTAGAATTCACACAGATGGGTATTAATACCCCCCCCCCCCATGCCAGGAACAGGTGTCTCACCTTGGCAGAAGTTTTGTTGGTGCTACCTCTAGGCCTTGATGATATACCCGATGAGATCGCTGGTTCAAGTCTTGCTCCGTTGCCTACAGGTACTCTTCTTACAGAGTTGGTTGGCACAGGGAAGCTTGGAGCAAGTCTGTTTCATGGGGGGAAGGAAAACAAATTACACTGCTGATCACATGGTAACAAAGAAAAAAGTGGTTAACATAGCTTGTAGCTTTTCATCTTTGTTAGTGTGTTGATGAGTGATCATTTAATACTCAGAAACACAGTAAGAAAGAGGCAAATGCAATTTGTTGGTCTTGAATAGAGATTACAGAAAGGATAATCTAGAAGGAAACGAAAGATTGCTGGATATAGAAGCAGGGCAAGGCACCGCCTCAAATATTTGCAAAACCTGAACAAATGGGTAACCAAAAATGAAATTGGCAAAACCAGCTTTTAAAGAATAGCAGTCAATAGACACAAATGGAAGGCCATGACTGCCGATGTCTTTTACAGATCTGGCACTTGATCACTTTCATTAGTTACGGCTTAGGTCAAGTAATTTGTGTAATGTGCACAGATGGCTGGGTTCAAACTTATGGCATATAAGGTTTGACAGGAAGATACTGAAACAACTGAGGTAATTTGCCTCTTGAAGACAAATATATATTGTAACAAGTCAACCACAATTCAAACACTATCATTCTTTTTAATCTATTACTTGTTTTCACTCAGTAATGGTGTCCTTATTTAGTGGTAAAATTGAATACAAATTGAATGTGAACAAAGATTTATCCAATTATATCATCATATCAAGTAGTAGACACTAACCTGACAGAATTTGAATTTGTTGTTTTCTTCATCCTATTTGAATCAGTCGCAAAGCTCGGAACATAGCCTGTCGCACCTGCCCCCGACTCTGTGTTAAACGCCCCCTTGTTGGGAGTCTTTCCAGAGTTTGCTTTCTTCACGCTTCCCACATAACCCTTGTCCTCTCGCGTGAGCCCCGTATCATTGTCAAACTGTGAAAGCATCTCATGAAAACTGTCCTGCCTTTCGGTGCGCTTCTTGTTGTTGTTATTGAAAGTTCGAGCAGCTGGAGTATTGGATTTAGAAGTCGTGTTAGAGCTCAGGTTGTCATTAGCATAGTCACTGTTGGTGAATTTCTTTGATGCTGGTTTGGTTCCTGGTGCAGCCACAGAAAAAAGAAAATCAACAAAGAATGCAATGTCTAGCTGTTAGGCAGTGTGCAGCAGATCGACCATGAAATATAGATTAGTATGATTTGTTTTGTACATTTACGAATACAATGCTATCAGTGATATATGAAAAGATGTTTAAGATGAAATCGGCGATTAAATTCCTTGATTTAAAACACAGAAGAAGTGCAACAGCTTTATACCTTGAACAATGGTGATGTAGAAAATAAGATATATACAGATTGGTAATAAATTTCTTTATAAAAAGACATGAATTTAACAAAATCATAGTTCAGCATGATTTATTCAGAGCATTATTCTTAACTGCCTCAAACTTTTCTTTAGGCCTGACAAATGAACACAAAATTACTAATAAGTTGGAGTCATACAATACCAACAAAAATGGCAAAGACAAGAAAAACAATAATAATTTTTATCAGTGCACACTGATTCATGCTCACCTTTAGTATTTCAATAAAACACAGGTTATTGAACATTATACAACGCCTACTAAGATTCTTGCAACCTCATTGGTCAATTCTTGATCACATGACATGCGCTAAAAGTACCATTGAACGGCATCATTCTCCAGCAGTGCAATTCCGTTTGATCCTTATGCACCATTGCACTCTGACGTCACTAACGATGTACAAAGTATATGGTGAGCTAAGTGACGTCAGAGTGCAATGGTGCGAAAGGATCAAACGAAAGTGCACTCCGCGTAACAATAAACATAAGGGTTGGTATGCGCGGCGCATGGTACGCGCGTGGTTTGCCGTCTGCTTAATAGTGCGCACTCACTATCAGCGATTTCATCAATTGAAAACAAAAAAACAAAATCGCTGAGATTTAGGCCTAGGAAAACTGTTTTAAGCCCGTTAACGTCCGAGGTGTTGTATAAAACAGATAGTGAATGGTCTTTATTTGTGCAATGGAACAATATTTTGCATTCGGTAAAAGATGAGACGCTCCATTCAACTCGGCTGCGCCTCGTTGAATATAGCATCTCTTATCTTTCACCTCGTGCAAAATCTTGTACCATTGCACTCATGACCATTCACTATTTGTATAATAAATGTTGTTTTACTTTAATGTAACACTTACTTGGTTCTTTATTACTTGCTTTGAGAGGTAACGTGGTCCCAGTATAATGAGATCCTACATAATGTACATCATTAGCTAGGTAATCATCTACATCATTCTCCTTAACTCCACCACTCTTACCTGAAAAATGAAATAATAACGATCCAAAAGAACAAAATAAACAATCACAAAATGATGTCACATAAACAAATAATATTCAATATGTAAACAAGCAGGTGGAAAAGTGGTTCATTGAACAAGTGGGAGTAGAAGAAAGGATACGTTGAAATGGCTTTGACAGTTTATAATTCCCACAGTAGCTTTATTCTCCTTGCTTCTAACTTGATTATATCCCATTTTTTTCCTCACTTATGCCAATGTTATATTACATTTGTGTATTTGTATTAATCTGAATTCCTTTAAAGGTAAAGACCAGTTTTGGAAATGCCCCCCTCCCAAAAAATGAAATGGAAACTCTTATTACCAATCATGTGAAAGAATATGTTTTGACTAATACGTGATGATACAAATTTTGCCGGGAAACCGCCTACTAATTGATATATTTGGTAAATTATTATATCTATTTGGACTGGATAGATATCTACATGTCGCTTAGTCCCATATACATCTTTCTGTGTACAGTGCTTGTAACTTTACCAAGACTGGGCCAAATTTCTTATCATTTTGATGATTCCAGAACCTTGCAGTACACACCATTACTAGCTAGATGATCAACCTTTTCTGATCGATTCCACAACGTTTTTTTCACAATGCAATCGCATGACCATAACTGGTCTTTATCTTTAACTGCACTGGACTAACCTGTATGATTGCTGTTTTTATTCTTTGAAGGTCTACTGTACTGCGCTCTTCCTGATACATCGTCGGCTTGACCCAATGACCTCTTGACCTTTGATGACTGTCTGTTCTTTCCTTCGCCATCAGCTTCATCAAGACCTGGGGAAAAACATATTGTATTGCATTAGCCAATATTTCCATGTACAGATAAATGTAGTTGTGCCCATGACATGGACACAGACATTTTTGTTTCTGAAAAAAACAAGGGATCCTTACCGGTACTACACATTTTTCGCACCCATATGAACCTTGCCAGCTCATTTTCATAGGGTGTTAGACTCTACCTCTGCAACAATTCTCAAACTTTGTTTAAAAAAAAGGCTTATGGGGCATTTAAAGTGTTACTGGTTACAATTATGCAGAAACCTTAAAGCTTCAGGGGCGGATCTAGCTTTGTGCTAAGGGGGGGGGGTTTGACCAAAATAATGACGATGCGGAGCATCGTCAACGAGCCGCGAAGCGGCGAACCAATTTTTTTTTGGGGTGTTTATTTGAACCCCGTAAATGATGTTTTCCTGGCATCTATTAACACAATGGAGACCATAAAAAGCAGTGCATGATAACGTCTTTTTAAATCAAGTAACAGTTTAATACACAGTTATATCCAGAGTTATCATGTGTTTGGTTAAGTTACCAGATGAGTTGAATATCTTCTCACAATATTTGCACTTGAAAGGGTTTCTCTCTACAGCGTGCATTCTTTTTTCTTTCTTTTTTTCCTTTTTTTTTCCTTTTTTTTTTTTTTTTTTTTTTTGGGGCCGCCCAAGGGGGGGGGGGTTTAAACCCCCTAAACCCCCCCCCCCCCGTAGATCCGCGCCTGAGCTTGTACAATGTATGGTAGAGATGAAGCAAACCACTTATATTTTTACAAAACTCATCTGCCATACTAATCTAATCTTTCATTTCTTTCACACTATTACTTAATACACCCAGAATAAAACATGCTTGGGGGGAACGGGCTTTCTTAGTCATGGGTCCAAAACTGTGAAATAAGCTCCCTCTAACATTACGTCAACTGTCGTCGACAGAAACATTCAAATTACAACTTACAACTTATTTGTTTCTTTCGTTGTAATTATTGCAATATTCTAATCTACATTGTGTCTAGGAGAATTTCGAATTTGTTTTTCTGTTTATTGTTTTTTCTTTCTTATGTCTGTTACATGTACTTTTCTCTAAGCGCCACGAGCACCGAAAGGTGGACCTGTGCGCTATACAAGTAGCCACTATTATTATTATTATTATTAATCAATGCATTTGCGGATCACCCAAGAAATACTTAATGTTTAGTTACTGTATCATTTTAGTGTACACACAAAAAGGACTAATGACAAGGAAATATTTTTCGCAATATCCTGGTTATCAGGGCATCGCATGGTGGTCAATAGCAAATTTTCCGCTATAACTTTATACTTTGTACAACAGTTGACCAATCAAATGGTTAGAATCCTGGTATGTGGTAAATAAAATTTAACGGATCATATTGTCTGTTTGGAGCAACAAGGGCATTAACTCTGTATTATTGATAACACCCTCCTGGCTCAAATCATTGTAAAGGTATTGTGGTCTAGTGGATAAGTCACCCGACTGCACCAACTAATGTCCTTTGGCAAGACGTTAATCTACATTTGCCACTCTCCACCCAGGTGTTAAATGGGTACCTGGTATGATGCGAAAGTTTATGTGGTACTGGTTGGATAAGCAAGTGTGCATTTGTAAAATGACGCCTGGCTGGAATGCTCCCCAGGGAGTTGAGAATGTGCAAACATTGTGTATTGTGTGCGGGTAAGCCTGAAACCGATGACCGAGTAAATAATATATCTGTAAAGCGCTCAGATACATTGTTGTATCAATGTATTGGGCGTTATATAAAAGCGGAATATTATTATTATATAAAGATATTTTGTACCTGACGATGGGAACCTGTTTCTAAGCATCAAATCCTCCTGTCTTCTACTATAATTCCTGTTCTTTGGAGGGGTCGACAATGACGACGATGAGCCTATCGTGCTCCTGGCTCCCCCTGTAGATCTGGTGACAAACGTGGGGCTAGGGGGAGCTTCTGAATGATCCAGGAGGGCCGACTCCACCTCTTGGTTGGTCCTTGCAGGTACACTCTCCCCGCAGTGAAACTATAATGGGGTGTAGAACAGAGAGTTTTTTTAAGTCAACAAGATGAAGGATACTGTAATGCGCTGACTTAAACTTCAAAGAAGTTATTCTTTCCTTTGTCAGTAACTGCAGAAATGAGAGTTACAGCTAATGAAAATGGTGCAGTGGATCTGTTGGTTGGTAGACCATCTTTCCTTGAACGAAAATCACAGTATCAAATTCTGCTTGGGCAGGCGACTGAAATGCGTGTTGTGTGCCAATTTTACCCTCTCCTGTCCCAAGACTGTGGACACATCCTAAAATGACCTAGACCTAGAATGTGTGAATGGTAGCTGTTTATATTCTTAGATTAAAAACTACAGGTACATCTATAACTGCACTTGATGTGGTTCACCTGAAAAGTGCAATAACACCTTGTGGACAATTAGCCAGTGGTTATAAAGAGGTCATTCTAAAATCTGACTATGTGATTACAGGGCAGGAGAGTTCCACAGAACTCACAGGGTAACATGACAGATCCCTCATCAGATAGGCCAGTAAGGCATGAACACTACCCCATCCTAATCCCCTTACCAAACCCCTCCTACCCCCACACCCTCCCAATCCCCTCCTAGAACCAAATTAGATAGAACTAACCTGATGATGAGGTAGGAACTCACAGGGCAGGAGAGCTCCACAGAACTCACACGGTAACAAGACAGATTCCTCATCAGATGACCCAGTATAGCCTGAACACTATCCCTCCTATTCCCCTTACCAAACCTCTCTTAATCTCCCGCTATCCCCCAAACCCTCCTAATCCCCTCCTAGAACCAAATAAGATAGAACTAACCTGATGATGAGGTAGGAACTCACAGGGCAGGAGAGCACCACAGAACTCACACGGTAACATGATAGTACCGTCATCAGATGAGCCAGTATGATAATGGAAATTCGGTTCAGGGCTTATCAATCTAAAAATCAGTAGGAAAGCAAGAGAGAAGGAAGAAAAATATAGACAATAAACATCAAGAACAGTGAAAAATGTCCAAGCCTGGAATTATCTGCCACCAATGAGTAATTGTATCATGATTTGCATTGAGACTAAGATTTTCAACTGACAACAGGGGTTTGGCCATTCTTTATATAATAACTTTATACATAGTATAGGATGACATGGTATAGGATGTGGGATCTGAAGATAAGTGCTGCATAAAATTTAAAATCGGTCCCAACATAGAATGCTCCTTGTGACTGATAAATCCTTGCATATCATCACTAAACAAGTATTTTCATGAAAATGCAGTCATTCCACAGCCAATTTTAAGGGGTGACCTCTTTGATTCCTGTGTGTTGTAAAAATAAAATACAGAAAATCTGAAGCAAACTGTGTATGGTTATGTCATTGTAGTTGCTGCAGGATGTCTTTGATGTGGTTTACTACAACCTTAAAGGCATTGTTTAACAGTTCTAAATCTGAGATGCATGGCCCTACGTGTTATCAATGTCTGTGATGTGGTGTAATATCAAAGCTCTAAAAAAAATTGTGCTTCAAAATGATCATGAAGTGCCTCAAAAAAGTAAAATTCTTTGAGTGGCCGATTTTACCATACCGGTACTCATTTTCCCCAAAAGACTGTAGTGTTACATAAACCGTTAGGAAACAGTTTTTGAAATTTTGATTTTCCATCATAAATATCTTGATAATCAGACTGGCGTTCGGCTTGTAAAAGTCATGGTGTTCCTGAATGACTTAAAGGTTTATAATTATGATTGCAGCATGAGCTAAATCCAGGATTCAAAGTAAACCCAATCCCTTTAAGAGAGAGGACTAACCTTTGAAGATTGGGTCTTCTCAAATTGTCTAGCACTGGTGTTTGTGTTGGGGCTGAGCCTTGGTGCACAGAATGCTGCTGGTTGTTGGAAGGCACTGATGTCGGAGGACTAGGATCACGTATAAGGTCCAAGGATTCAATCTGACATCCACTCTAAAGGATGAGAAGTCGTACCAAAAATTAGAATGTAGCTGTTTGTAGGTATCGGCTTGCATGGCGATGTAGATATACAGTAGGCTTGCGGATGCACCATGTGAGAGAGAGGGAGGATTGAAGAGTCCTGAAAAGGACTCTCTGTAATCTTTCTTGAGGGTGTGTATTCCTGAAAAGGACTGTTGGTATAGTGTTGAAAAAGACTGTTGGTTATCTTTCTTAGCTTATAGTTCTAAGGAGAACTATAGCGCCGATTGGAGAAGATGGGTGGCGGGAGTGGCTCAACGTTTCGAACAGGTTGACTATCCATCGTCAGGAGTGGGGAATAGCTAAAGTGCGTAAGCTTAAGTCACAGGGGTGCGAATGTGGGGGTACTATACAAGCACCCCCAAGTCCGCAACCCGGATACTCCAGCCCAGACGGACAAGCAGACCACCCAAGTCCACACCCCAGTGACTTAAGCTCACACACTCCAGCTATTCTCCACTCCTGACGACGGATTGTCAACCTGTTCGAAACGTTGAGCCATTCCCGCCACCCATCCTCTCCAATCGGCGCTATAGTTCTCCTTAGAACTATAAGCTAAGAAAGATAACCAACAGTCCTTTTAAGGACTACACACCCTCAAGAAAGATTACAGAGAGTCCATTTCAGGACTCCTTAATCCTCCCTCTCTCTCACATGGTGCATCCGCAAGCCTACTTTATAATTAGAATGTACTTCTAGAGAGCTAACAGTGCTTTGCATTAATCACAGAAACCTAACAATTGCTCCAGAGACATAAACTGTGGGCTTTATTTCGTCAAATATATAGGGGTAGGGTTAGGATCGCAATTGGCTTTTAGATTAGGTGTTTTATACCGGAGCTGAGTATTTGGGTATGGTCTGCTGCCGATTGTAAAAAAGGCACTGACGTCTGAGGACTAAGATCAAGTATATGGTCCAGTGATTCCATCTGACAGGGGCGAGGAGAAATTCTAAATACAGTCAGACTAGATTTAGCCACAAACCTGAAGAGAACGACCACTTGTCTGTAAAGACTATATTTTAATTATTTTCAAATGAATTGTGTTTCTTGATGAAGCCTGTATTTAAGGAACCTGTACGAAAAGACCACCTGGGCCCTGTTTCATAAACTTGTCATCAATCACTAAAGCTGAATTTGTATGACAGATTTGCTCTCAGCCAATCAGATGCCATTATTTCAGTAGCTTATAACAGTTATTGTAACTTGTTATTGATAACAAGTTTTATGAAAGAAGGCCCTGTTTCCAAAGACTGCCTGTCTCTCTTATGTACAGGTTTCATTGCTGTTTTTGCTATGTTTTTTTTTGCATTAGAAAGTACTTATGGAGAGCTCAGATACACCTATTCATATACATGTATTTAATCTAATTTTAATTTATAATTGTTTTAATTGACCTGTTGCATCCAGTTGTCTTCAAGAAAAATCTAGTAAGGTTTCCAAACAAATATTGCTTGGTGAATTACTGGTAAAAAGAAAAACTTTTTTCTTCTAATGTGAGGGTATTTGCAAATTTTGCATCCAATATTTGCAAGGAATAACATCTATCAATCATCTTCTATTGTACAGTGCGTCCCCCAAAAAAAGAAACCCAGAATTATCAATGTTTCATCATAACTTAATCACAATTATAATAAATAAATGACACATATTTGTAAAGCTTAGATCCTCCTCTTTCATTTGATGTAACTCATATGATGCATACTTCAAACAAGAGTGATTAAAAACAATTTGAAGAGAGGGAACCAAAAAGTCATTTGGTGGGCCGTATCTGAATTTCAAAGAGAAAATCACATTTCTAGAAAGTTCATGTTCTGACCTTTCATATGACACTTCAATCAGGACAAAAAAAACAGAAATAATAAAGTTCTGTTTGTTTAAAGTAATGCTTGCATTTCCATAATTTGATTAAACAAATTCGTTTTCACTGGCTGCCTGCCGTAGCAACAAACAGAGTTGACAAAAGACTTAACTCTGCTTCGTTGGCGATCAGCCATGCAGAAAGAAGACGAAAAAATTGATTCTCGGTTTCGTTTTCTCTGGGACGCAGTGTATAATGAGATTTGGTGCACATCAATGAGTGGATAATGCAATGACTTACCTGATGCAGTATAAGATCCTCCAGAGGGAACGCTTTATTACAGAACTCACAAGGTGCCATCACAACCTCTCCTGAAGTAACTACAACAATGAAACAAACAAAGAGATGAAGTTATTCTCCTGACCATGAACAAAGCTCACTGTTTCAAGAACATGTACGTTGACACAGAGAAGCATCTTTTTGTTGAAATACCGCATTCTCAAATTCTCGTCCACAGAAAAATTTCCCTTAAAGGAAACCAAAACCTTCATACTAAGTTACTTTTATTGTAAAGTTTAAGATATTTAAAAAATATCAGTGAAAATTTGAACAAAATCGGGCAAGGAATAAGGAAGTAAGAGCTTTTTGAAATGACTAGTCACTAGAGGGCGGTATTCAATTTGATGACATCATCTGTGAACAACTCTCCATGCCTTTTGTACATCAAATTTCATGTTTTTCCTTCTTTCTTGTGATTGAGATAATGTACTCCCCTGGAAGCAAGATATAGAATGCAAAATGATATTCTACTTCACATGTTATGAAGTCGGATCAAGAACACAAATAAATACGAAGAAAACAAAAAAATTGTGAAATTTTATGTACAAAAGGCATTGAGAGTTGTTCACAGATGATGTCATCAAATTGAATACCGCCCTCTAGTGACTAGTCATTTCAAAAAGCTCTAACTTTCTTATTCCTTGCCCGATTTTGTTCAAATTTTCACTGATTTTATTCAAATCTTTTAAACTTTACAATAAAAGTAACTAAGTATGAAGGTTTTGGTTTCCTTTAAGAATACAATACCGGTATAGTAGTTTGAAATTCTCCTTCAAAACTAATCTATGTACAAAGGAAAGCCAGATTGGGCAGAGGAGCAATCAGCAGACTTCATTTTTTTTAAAATTTATTGTGAAAACATTCATTTATTTATATACAATGTATATATACATGTTTCCTTATCATTGCTTGACAATATCCTCCAATCTTAGTATGAATTTCAGTGCTTGTAACAAGTTTCATTTATATGGAGTCATTCCTTTTGTTTATTACTCAACATTCTTTCAGAACCATTTTGTAGATGTTAATCATTTATACAATAATACAAATATGTTGTGATAATTCTGTGATTTTTATTAGAATTCATTTTCATCGTTACTAGAAGTCAAACTTCTCTTTGAGCTCTTACCGTTCTCATCTAAAGCATCCCATAGCGCAGACTGAGAAACCTGGCTGTTCAGCTGTCTTCTTGACGGAGAGCCCAAGTCCCTGTCGTTCTCCCACAGATCTAGCTCACTCTCGTCTAAATCCCTGTTACCATGGTTACTAAGGAGGGAATCGAGGTTGCTAGTGGTCTCCTGGTCAAAGCCCCCGGGGTCATCCTCATTGGAGATGCTGAGGGCTAGTAGCCGGTCAGCCTCCATCTGGTCAGCTGCGAGTGTGTTGGATGGCTTTGTAGAATCTGGAATGAAAATGGTGGTCCTTAATCGATCCAAAAGCTTGAACACTAACAAATATCTAACCTAATTCATCTAATACTGTACCTACAATAAGAATATCAAATTAAAGCAGTTACTCATAAACAGCCTTTATCCCTTTATACTTTTTCATTTACTAGTAAACCGCATATAAATTTACTTGATACAGACAGAGGTAGCCCCTTTAATACCCTGGGTAAAATATTTAGCAAAATAATATTGCATTTGATATGTTTGAACAGCATGCAAGAACAACAAGTGCTTTCTTCTTGAAACAGGAACACTACATGTAGGAGTCTTGAGTATTGTAAAGACTGTTCAAAGGCTCATCTTTATATCCAATCGAACAGTGAAACAAAGAATCAATAGTCAACTAAAAAGGAGACTATTGTGATTTCATTAATGGCAATTTATTGTACTTACTACTTAGTGCCTAAGAAAGGGTAAATTATAAGTTTTCACTGAATCTTACCTTTTTTCTTGCTTGCTACAGGTTTTCTCTGGTTTGTATTCTTATAAATGTTCTGAACTCTGTCCTGATTTTTTCTCTGCCTCCTGTTGCGTCCTCCCGAGTTTGAATCCTGAGCTCCGCTCCCGTTATCCCTGCTTCTACTGTAGAACTGTGAACTGCTCAAGTTAACGTTCCTCGCTGACGGCCTCGCCGCACTTTCATCTCGTAGATCGCTTGGGTCAACGTACTCTGGGAACGCAAAGCGATTTGCCACAGCATGGTAGGTCGTCTCATCGTAGCCTTCAAGATCATCAAATAAGGACCCCATGGTGGGAGGCTGCCTGGGGACGGAAGGTTTCTGTTCGGGGAACGCGCACTCCGTGATTTCATGCTGGTCCCGGTCACGATTCTGGATGTAGCGCTGGCACCTTGGGCAACATTCTGTGCGGCTTCCGCAGTAGTTTAAATGCTCAGCCATCTGAGAGAAGGGCAGATCTAGCTCACAGTATTCACAGTGCTTGATTCTCTGGACACAGTCATTTTTCTGCCATGAAATAATTATTGTAAAAAAGAGGAAAAACATAAGTGAGTGACACTTCCACAAATAAAAGCAATAATCAACAGATGATAATAACATTACAATATTTTTGTATAGCAAAAGACCATATGAAACAATGTCTCTTTGTGATTTCAGTTGTTATCTAGTTTCAGCTGAGCTTCAAAATTTTAAACAAAACACAATTTCTCACATGGTATCTTTAATATTTTGTTTTAATAGTATCCTAGTTCTCCATGGATAACTTGCTACCTGCCAACCTTCTAGAAATGCAGTGTACTTGGAATGCTTGTACACACAAGTTTTCTGAAAAAGAGAGGAAATGAAAGATTCCTAACAAAGTTTGAAGGCCACAAAATAGGAATGATTCCTCGGCTATACATGTAGGAATCGTTGGCAGCAACAGGTATAATAAATCCACATTGCTACAATTTGAAATGAATACATATTTCTAAAATAAACCACATACAGTAATTTGCACTTCACCGGCAGTCATCACATAGCCCTACCTCATGTTCTTCAACTTTGCTTATCTCCACTGTTTCTCCACACTTGCAGGTCACCTGAAACAATGAAGAAACAAAACAATCTTAAACTAAGCCACATACATGTACATGTAGTACCAGTAGTCAGTGTCCGTGTGTATTGCATCATAATTCACATACACCAGATTTTGTTGAATTACCAATTAACATTTCTGTGTGTTCACATTTCTCTGAAGCACCAAACCCGTGGTCCCACCAGAAGTACTCCAACTTGCCTTTATATCTCGAAGGAGAGGGTGGTTTGCTTTTATATTGAGAATTCCTAATGGCGGTAGGCTAGGGAAAAGTGTATTACAGTACACAAGACATTTTAGTCATTAAAGTGAAGTCCCCTCTTGGTGACTGACAACACCTGTTATTGGGTGAACATCCGAACGGTGTCAAATTCCCCCTTGAAAACCCACCACTACTACAGCCTGTATCAGCCTTTAAAAGACTCCCTTTGAATTCAGATTTACACTACCTGTAGACTTGGGATACCCATTTTCTTTTTAAAAAGCCAGATAGCAATGGAACTATCATATTCACTTGCATTTATTTAATACTTAAATATCAAGGAATCACGTATTAAAATGAAGAATAATAATTTTTCATTGAAATACGAGTACCGTAAATAACGTTGTATAAACCGCCCTCGTGTATTAACCGCACCCCTCTTTTTCGCCCTTAAAAAAAAAAAAAAAAAAAAAAAAAAATTTTTGCCGAGATTTTTTTTGTGTGTGTAAGATCATTAAGGTACTGTAAATTAAAAAACAGTAGGGACCTAGGATAGAACCTAGTGGTACACCATGTAATAGAAGAAAAATTGGAGGAATTATTATTATAAACTACATATTGAGATATATCAGAAAGATTACTTTCAAACCAAGATGACAGACAAATTTGAGTGTTGTTCTAGTTTCCGAGTGGTGAGTCAACACACCGATTACCGAGCTGGGAGACATTGCCAGGCATAGCGCCAGGTGGAGGGGCATAAATTGAAACTTTTAATTTTTTTTTTTTGGTGTACCGTGTATAAACCGCACCCCCGACTTTGAATTTTTTTCGGCGGCAAAAAAGTGCGGTTTATACACCGTTATATACGGTATATTACATGTACACCAGTCAAACACTATATATTGGCAATATTATTCCGGTTTTTGGTCACGTGACTCTCCTCGCTTTCATGCGATTGCATGCAAAGCAGCGACAAGTCCTGTATGCCCACCACTCACCAAAAAACAGAATGAGGTTTTTTATGGGTTTTTTCAGTAGTGTACCGGTAAATGGCAGTCCAAAAACAACAACAATAGTTTTCAAATTGGTTTTTGGGCTATGTATAATGGGGCCTACATGTATATGTAATATACTAAACATAAATGTACTTACTGGTTTGTGGTATTCCTCAAAGTGCTCTTCCATTTCCGATCTGGGAACAGGTTCATGGCAGTCTTTACACAAGCTGATGTTCCTACGACAGTGTACCTCATGCATGATGAAGTTACCTTCTGCAATTTCCCGCTTGCTGAAAGATAGAAATGTTATTATTGTTAGTAGTCCAGATTCTGTCTGTTTCTACATATTTTGTATACCATAATTTTAGTCCTCCTCCCTTACACGCATGCCAAGCAGCAAAGTGTCTCCACTGATCGCCCGTCGAGGGTAAGAATGAAAGGACTGTAGCCATTTTAGCGTTGAGGGTCCGCATTTTCTGCTGATAATTTTGCATGCGACACGGAAACAGACCAGGCAGTGGACTATATTGTTAGGTTCATCAATGTATCAAATCAAGGCATAGTAAGTATATGAATGCAAGGACAAGAACTGAGTGACAAGTAGCAGGAAGTCTATTGCAAAACTATCTTCATCTGTTCTGTCATGGATTTGCCATAATTAATGAGATTTTCTTCAAATTAAGTTTTGTCAGTTCTTTCAAAAAATAAATTTGAAAAGTGAAATTGCTAAACACTTCTGTACATTTTGTTTGATGATGAGCGATGACGCCCTTCACAAGTTCACAGTAAAGAAAATGTATGGATAACTTTCCAAGACATAGTTGAGTACATACATGTAGTACATACATGTATATGTACATTACATTGGCTTTAGAAGCGGTAAATACAAAACATTTTTCAAATATTTAGCTACGATATGTCCAGTATGTTAATGCAGGTTGAATATATGTCCTGCCTAAGATTTTCCCATACATGTATGTATTGTCGGGCTCTGCTGACTCTGCTCGCTATTTATAGTATGCGCATGCCTTTTATTAACCGGGCGCTGGGCGTTTTTAACCAACGGTCCCTGACTTTTGGCGCCCGGTAAGACGGGGAAAATGAGTACCGGGCGCCGGTAATTTTTTATTGTTGGCGCCCGGTCTGGGAGCATTAAAATTACCTGTTCCAGAAACTTCCACATGTCTAGCACTTAATGCTCACCAATGTGACAAAAACTTACTTGGTACGAGTTAAATGTGGACTGAATGAACCCTAACAAATAATTTTATAATGAGATTCCTAATTGAAATCGCCCCGAAATATTTGCAGCACGACTACGAGCGGCCGCCGACGTATATCTCGTACTTCTAGCGCCACCGCTAGGGTTAGGGCGCCTAGCTAGCCGGCGTGCTGCAGAGCGGAGATCGAGAGTGAGCGAGCAACACTCGCACTCCGTCTAAAAGCTTGACTTCGTTGTGAAAATCTTACTTTGAAAAACAATTCTCAAAATTCTGTATACACTGTTAGAAAAATATTATACAAGTTGTTTAAAATTTTAAACAACCACAAGTTAACCCGTGAATCGCTCAACTGTTGTTTACAAATTAAACAACTTAAGGTTGTTCACGTTTTTAACACTTAGATGTTTAAAAATTAGAAAAACTTTTAAACAACAGTTGTTTAGTAATAAAATTGCACAACTCGGTTGTTTAAAGCAAGTTGTGTAAATGTTAAACAATAATGTTTAAATTACTAAGCAACTGTTGGTTATTCAATATTACTGCACAACTGGGTTGTTTATAAGGAGTTGCTTAAATGTTAAACAGAACTGTTTAATGGTTAATACCTGGTTGTTTAAATTTGTGAAATGACCAACTGGAACCACTCCTGCAATAATCACAAAGATTACAAAGTCACTGTCACATGTAGAGCTTGCAGTTGCCAATTTACTTCAATATTTGTTCATCATATTTATTTAACAGTGACAGACAACAATATTATTTGTCTCTATAACTTCACCTAAACCCCATCGGCAAAGCCGAGAAGGACCAAGTCGTCGCCTTGCCCTTGTTCCGCCATTTTCATCTGCACTGCAATAGCACTTGCACTGCATGCTTGCATGCATGTACTATGTACGTACTTTGTGCATATCGCATGTGTGCGTGCAAATTGCAATCGCGTATCGAGAAAATGTCAACTACGCGAAATCATGATTGGTTAAATCTATCACGTGATTCCCCCCCCGGGACTTTTTAAACAACTCTGTTTAATTAAATCTTTTTGTCTTTTAATAAATAGTTGTTTAAGCCAATCGAGCACTGATTTTTCGATTCTGAACAACGTTGTTTAAGTTTTTAAACAACATTCTTTTAAACAGTGATATTTTAAACACCGTTCTAACTGTGTACATGGCCTGAATAATCACAATCCAAACTTCGATTTCACAACTCT
Organism: Strongylocentrotus droebachiensis; assembly: GCA_035222895.1. NCBI lineage: Eukaryota > Metazoa > Echinodermata > Echinoidea > Camarodonta > Strongylocentrotidae > Strongylocentrotus > Strongylocentrotus droebachiensis. The sequence goes on along the minus strand of JAVYIG010010894.1, from coordinate 33,980 downwards.
TTTCCTGAAAATATAAAAATCGTGGCAATCATGATGGAAATAGATCACAATTTCGCGCATGAAGCACGATCGCCGATCAATGAAAATGATCGGAAAAAAGATCGGTAGAAATAAAAAATTTAATATTTTTTTAAAATAAATATGCCGACAATTTTTAAGTTTTGGGCTATCAAATACCCTAAAAAGAAATGCATAGCTGGGATTAGTTTGTCATTCAGAGTTATTGTAGACCGTATTTGTAGATATTTAGTGTTTTTCATGACTTTGAAATTAATGACATTAGTCTATTTAAGAGAAGAGGTAAAAAATGCGAGCCGCCACTTTGGATTATAATGTAAGCACGCATTCTGTTTTCCGTTGTCATTATAATCCAAGATGGCGGCTCGCAAGTTTTGCCTCTTCTCTTAGCCTAATACTATGAATTTCAAAATCATGAAAAGGCACTTTATATCAACAAACATGATCTACAACAACTCCAAATGACAAAATAATCCCAGCTTTGCAAGTTTGCATGTGTATTTAGTATTTGATAGCCTAAAACTTGACAAATTTCGATTTTTTTTTTTTTTATTTTTTTTAAAAATAATTTGTTTAAATAATGTTTTGTTGTTGTTGTGTATTTCCCCCTTCTGATGCGATTAAAGCCCCAACTTACAGGGTTAATTTATAGTGTACTGATATAGACTAATGACCATGAATAATGAATAAGTAAAAGGTAACGGTTAACAAATGATTTGAATGAATACATATTTTCATCAATTTTGGAAACGGCTCCTGGTCCTGGAAAACGGCTCCCGGCTCTCTAAAAAAATTAAGGACCGGGAGCCGCTTTTTTTTCCCGGTCTGCTTTGTCTTAATAAAAGGCTTGGTTATGCGTTATGGATAGCGGTCCTTATGGATAGCGAGCTTGACCTGTATTGTCTATCCCTCTACCCCCTCTTTCCGCTCACTTTCTAAAGTTTTAAAAAAAAACAAGATAATTTTCTTTAATGTGTGACAGAAAGCTGTAAACATTCCCATTTTTAGAAGTTGAGATAAACAAAACCTTACTAACAAAAAGAAAATGATAAGATAAAAAAAATACATTTCTTTCTAGGCCAAGAAGTAGGGCTGCGACGTGTAGTCGAATGCTCGAGTACCCGCACGGTTGACCACTACTCGGGTACGATTTCTTGTACCCGAATATTCGGCCGCAAAAAAAAAAAAAAATCTGTCCAGGCCGACGCTTACCCGTGCCTGGGTGAGCGGGGGCCGCTGGCATGGTGCCGTCGGTAAAAATGTTTCCCAAATCAAGCACTGTCAAACTCACCACTCAGAAACTGGGACCAAATGTCTGGATTTCTGTTTGGACTTGGAGGAAAATGGATTATTCTGCCATCTTTGGTTTTTAAAACAGCATTGTTTTTTTTTAGCAGATGTTTCTGCATTTATTGATAAATCAAATACAAAACATTCAAATAACAATAATAGTATATAATATAATTGATTTATATCAAGAGTGACAACTTAATACACACAAAATAAAATATTTAAAAAAAAAAATACATAATTGAAAGCTTGAAAGTATGGAGGTAAGTAAAAAATAATCAAGATAAATGCAGAGGCCAACTATCATAAGCTAAGAAGCTTGAGGCGATAGCAGCCGGGAAGGGGGGGGGGGGGTACATGGCGCTGTTTTTAGGAGAATGTAGGGGAATAGAGAGTCACATATAAAGATTTTGTTCAGAAAATATCTGAATAAAAAGTGGAAAGAAATTAAGAAAAAAGAAAAAAGAAGAAAAATGTGCAAGTGTGTGCAAGTGGGTGTGTGCAGGTGAAGTAAGTGTTCGATTCGTATTGTTAATGAACTGGTCATCTAAAATTAATTTAAATAAACAATCAAAACCTCTGAGACCCTTATGATGTTTTTGAATATGTAGATATTAAATATTTTTTCATCGATGCTTTGAATGAATAAAGAGTTGCAGAGTGTTTAATATTGTCAGGTAAAGCATTCCAAATGTCTGGACCATGATGTCTTATCGATTTATAGGCCATAATAATTTTGGGGTTTGTTAAGTGGAAATTGGATGAGTGTCGTGTGGGATAAGAATGTATATCACTATTGTAAACAAAAATATTTCGAAATGCCAAAGGTATAGTATTTATCCAACATTTATACATAAAGATTGCAGTTTGAAAACTGTGAATGTCAGCGATTTTTAATGTTTTTAGTTTACAAAATATTGGATCAGTATGGGCTAAATAATGTGAATGTGTACAAAGACGAAGTGCTTTCTTTTGGAGACGATATATTAACATAATTTTCATCTTACTACAATTGCCCCAAACTATGTTACAATAAGATATGTATGACAAAATGAAGGAATTGTAAAGCATAAATAGTGACTTTTGTGATAGATAATATTTTAATTTATATAAAATGCCTATGCTTCTCGAGACTAGCATGCAAATGTTGTTAATATGACTATTCCAAGTTAGGTTTGAATCAATCATTACACCTAAGAATTTTGTAACTTCTTTTTGAATTATGGGCATGTTATCTATAAAAATATCATAATGAAGTACATGTTTAGAGTGTATGTTTTTGAAATAAATACAATTAGTCTTATTAATATTTAAAGAGAGTTTATTGGATTTGAACCAAGATGATAATTTATTTAGTTCTAAATTGAGGGTTGTAATGAGAATGTTTAAGTCTTTATGCGAATAAAATACGTTGGTATCGTCTGCGAACAGAACATATGTTAGGAGTGGTGATGCATTAACAATATCATTCATATATACTAAAAACAGTAGGGGACCTAATATGGAGCCTTGTGGTACTCCGCATTCTATGGTGGAAATATTAGATGTTGTAGATTTAAACATAACATATTGATGTCTATTATGCAAATAGTCTTCAAACCAAGAAAGTACAATCCCTCTAACTCCATATGCTTTTAATTTATGTATTAATATACGATGGTCCATGGTATCGAATGCTTTCGATAAGTCCATAAAAACACCTACAGTGTGTTCTTTTTTAGAAAGGGAATCAGTTATTTTGTCACATAATTGTAGAATAGCATAATCAGTAGAGTGGTTCTTTCTAAATCCATATTGATTAGGAATTAAAAAGTTATTGATATCTAAGAAAGAATATAATCGTTTATATACTATTTTCTCTAATATCTTTGAAATGCTTGGTAGTAAAGAAATTGGTCGGTAGTTTGAAACTTTAGAGTGATCATCCTTTTTATATATCGGAATTATTTTTGCAACTTTTAGTGGGTCGGGAAAAACCCCTTGGGAAAGAGATAAATTAAAGATATGTGATAACGGGGAAGCTATGAAGTGAATTATTTGTTTTAATAAAGATACACTTAGCTCATCGTAGTCACTAGATTTACTGCTTTTTAATGAACGAACAATTTCTAAAATCTCTTGAATATTTGTTGGATTAAAAAATAAGGATTGATTAACGTTATTATTTAAGTATTTCAAAAAATCATTCTTTTCATTAATTATTTTGGAAGCTAAATCCGGTCCAATATTAGTAAAGTATTTATTGAATGCCTCAGCAACATCATTTTGGTCTATGTGATGCCCATTATCATTAAATTCAATATTATTTGGAGTATCCTTTTTCTTCCCCAAAATGTCATTAACTGTTTGCCATAATGATTGATTATTATCTTTATTATTTTCAATTTTATTACCATAGTATAATTTGCGTGATAAACGAATAATTGAAGTCAATTTATTACGGTACTATTTATATTTATTTTGATTTTCATTTGTAGGTGATCGAAGTGAGATTTTATATAAACGAATTCGGGTAGATATTGATTTAAGTATACCTTGAGTAATCCATGGTCATTTATTTTTCTTTTTATTTGACTTAATTCTTGAGAGGGGCACATTTTTATTATAATGACAAAGAAGTTTGTTTATAAATTTTTCATATGAACTGTTTACTGTTATTATTATTATTAAATCGGCGCCTTCAACTGCAACTCGAAGTAAAATTGCATGCGTTTTCGGCGACAGAACTGGGATACTGCTCCAGGTATGGTGGTGGCAACAACAACAAAAAAAAAACAAAAAAAAATCAAAAAAAAATCAAAAAAATCAAAAAAATTCAAAAAAATTATAAAAAAACATGGCGTCCGAATATTTGAGTATTCGCCTGTGAGCCTGGGAATGTACTCGGGTACCTCATTACACTGTTATGCACAGCCTTACCAAGAAGGAAACAGAAAATTATTAATTAATGAACAAGGAAGAGTGTGCACTATGCACACATGTATCAACAAAAATATACATGTACTGTATATATACCGGTACAAGTTTCAATGTAATTGCCCCAACACCACCCCCCCCCCCCCACAAAAAAAAAAATATATATACCGGTATATATACGTTGGGGGATCAATAATTATCTAGAACTGGAATTTCAAAACATTATGTGTATAACCTGGGATATTAAAGGTACTACATGTGTCATGTACAGTGTATGTCCCATTTGCAGGCCAAAAAAATGAAAAGGTTAAATTCAAACGGCATTTGAAAGATAATACTAATTTAGAACTTCCCTAAAAAAGATGGGGCTTGAAAATGTCTTCAAGTGGGAAAATAACGACTATTAGTTGTCAAATCGACTTAGGAGCTATAGAGCCAATAAGTAATAGTCTTGATTTTCAGACGATTGTACCGAATGGTCATACGTTTTATGCTGCGCAAAGATTCAATCAGTTTAATTTTGGCCATCACAAGAAGTGGGTTATTGATGTACGGTAGACAAATGCTCATGTACCCTTTACAGCTCATTATATGTATTTTATTACTAAAGAAGAAAATAGGCCCGTTAGTCACTCAATAGTGTCTGACAGTGAAGTCTAGCAAGTATACAGGTTTCCTTGCATTATTTGAATATTTGGACACTGCTAACGTTTAAATTTCACAGATACGACATACATGACATATTCATAATTCCTGCAAAGTTCTACAGAATTTGAGGTTGGCTGCAAAAGGGACATAGTACCTTTAAGGGGGAAAGGAGTGCTCCATTGTATTGATGAATTGGCAGGTGTAGAAAAGGGTATTGAGAAATTTCCCAACTATGAATGCAAAACATTGGCCAATGACATCAGCAATCAAACACCTACATACCTGGTATTGCATCAAAGTGGGAATCCCCAATACCATATTAGTCTTCCTAACCAGACTTCACTGGAAGCTCAGTATCTTGTTACACATACTTGAATAAATACATACTACCTGTGACTAGTACTGTGGTTTTCCCCAAGGATAAAATATTATATAATTCTTGTTTTTTTTAATTTGTTATTTTGAGCATGTAAAAGGATCGGGTATTCTGAAATTTCCCAACTATGAATGCAAAACATTGGCCAAAGACATCAGCAATAAAACACCTACATACCTGGTATTGCATCAAAGTGGGAATCCCCAATACCATATTAGTCTTCCTAACCAGACTTCACTGGAAGCTCAGTATCTTGTTACACATACTTGAATAAATACATACTACCTGTGACTAGTACTGTGGTTTTCCCCAAGGATAAAATATTATATAATTCTTGTTTTTTTTAATTTGTTATTTTGAGCATGTAAAAGAAAAGGGTATTGTGAAATTTCCCAACTATGAATGCAAAACATTGGCCAAAGACATCAGCAATAAAACACCTACATACCTGGTATTGCATCAAAGTGGGAATCCCTAATACCATATTAGTCTTCCTAACCAGACTTCACTGGAAGCTGTATCTTGTTACACATACTTGAATAAATACTACCTGTGACTAGTACTGTGGTTTCCCCCCCCCCCCCCCCCCCCAAGGATAAAATATTATATAATTTTTTTTTTCTTTAATTTGTTATTTTGAGCATGTAAAAAAATGAAAGAGAACACATGTAGACTCCAGAGTCTCCTGGTTGAAAGTTGAAACAGGCCTTCTCAGCAGATACAAAGAGCAAAAAATGATAAGATTCACAGGTTTTAATTTAAAAAAATAGAAAAATCAGAGTGCAAGGTGCATAATGCATTTGGATGCTGAATAACAACCTTTCAGAAAAGAATTGCATGGATTTAGTTTGTAACAAGGCTAATTTCCTAAAAGTTGATTATTGTAGATGCTTGCATATATACTGAAAAGTTCAAAAGAATCATGGAGCCTCTCGGTTAACTCAATGGAGACTGTATCATTTGACACACATCTTACAACCAGTTTAATCCTGGACTAGATTTTTGTTTGGTATTCTACATGTATGGGTTGAGGGGCTTCAAAGGTGGAATCAAAGTACCTTGGCTTGGGAATCCCCAGTAACTATTAGTCTGTTTGCTCAGACTCTAGATCTAATACTCAATCTGTTGAGTATTAGCTCGTTTCATAAAACCTGTTCTCTATAACAACTGCTAAATTTCTATGACAAATTCGCTCTCAGCCAATCAGATGGCATGATTTCAGTAGCTTATAACAGTAGCTTATACATGTAACTTGATATCAATAATCCAGTACTAATCTTCTCAGTTCATAATTCAGGCCAAATCATCTCATGTGCATGAAACATGAAAATGCATTGGCTATGTTTGCCTCAGCTGTGGCAATATAAAGGGGCCGATTGTTTTGTCCAATCAAGGACAGAGCTGAAACACTTTTTGCTTTCAAATATTTCTGTAAACTCAAATGCAATTTTACTGCAATTTTATTGTTAATCGTTATGCAATTCAGCTTTTGGGCTGCTATGTATGGTTTTTAATAAACCATTTTCAATTCAATTCAATTCAAGAGGTGTTAAGTTTTGTAATTCTCAGAGGGGCTTTGAGAGGCCCATTGAGTAGGTTATTACATCAAATGAGGTGTGGCCACTGGGTTTTTCCCAGGGCAACTGCTTACATGTAAATGTATACATTGTATGGCTGTTTTCATAACAACCCCTCATATGGCAATATTGCAACATACGATACCATTCATGTTTAAATTCCTACCTTTGTGATGGAAGCGTATTTATCACAGACCCACGATAGATTCCAAGGTTCACTGATTAGGCCATAAACGCATTATTTGAAATACAATAACAAACTGATATGATGACGCATGCGTTCTCATTCCTTTATTCCGCTTATAGTTGGCCCCTACACATCTTTATACTCTACATAAAATTCCAGTTGAATCTAAATGCTGTTATTGAACTACTTGAACCAAGATTTATATATTATGTGATATTTTTATAACTAGCAGTTTATAGATCTATTGATTCTTCAATAGGGATATACTGTAGATGTACGTACACATGTTAAGTGTGTCTCTGCCAGAACAATATAAGTTAAATAATGCTATATTCAAATTGAAAGTATTTCAAATTAAAACAAGATTATTGAGCATGTTCCAATCACATATAGCTAGGACTTTCTTACATGTATGTGATTATTTTTATGAACAGCACTTGGGATCAATTTCAATGTTCATTACACTTTCCAGTCCTGCATTTGAAATTCCCACCCAAAATTGTATAAACCAAAATGGTTATTATTGTTTTCTGTGCAAGTCCAAAAGTACATGTACATGTACCTCTATCTGTTCCTTATATAGAACATAGAACATCAAGCGACCAATTTTTTTTGAAATTGAAACTAAAAGCGAGATAGGCTGATTAAACAAAAGTGCACGCTTCCTGTTTGACTCCTGAAGGGACGGGTATAGATAGATAGATAGTTTATTGGTTTCCACAATATCTCATTTTACAAAGAGTGTAACAACATATTTAAAATGATTATTTTGTACATATACATACAATACCGGTACACACTATTCAGAATATTGTCCATTAAGTTTAACCTAAGAGATACAGTGGCAGAGCCTATGGAAAAGCAGAGCTTGTTGTGGATAGGCTCCTTAAACTAAACATGACATAATTAACTAAAGTAAAGTTTATAAAATACAAATACACGCTAAAACAGGGAAAGGGAGATTACAGGGATACATGAACCGATACTCACAGTTAACTACAAAAGACAAGGAAAAGGGAAGGGAATATATCTGCAGCTTATTGAAACAATATTACAATATAGTTTGTTCTCCATATGAGTATATTATAAACATAGTTGGTATGGTCATACCGTTTATAGTTACTCATTGTAATGAACATAAGTATACAGTTTGGAGACAAGAATAGTCAAGAATCAGGAATGACAATATGTATTCAAATAATAACTTTTCAATTTTCTTCTGAATACATGTACACTTACAGACCTTTTAATCACAGAATCGAGAGAATTCCAGAACTTAGGACCTGTATATATTAAGGTATTTTGAGCAAAGCTTGTTCTCGTTCTAGGAAGGTGATAGGAAAACGCTTGTCGAGTAGAATATTCGTGGACTTGATTTCTTTTCTTAAACAAATAAGATAGTGCCTGGGGCAGTTCGTTGTTATTCAGCTGAAACATGAGGCAGCCTAATTGTAAATTAAAAATATCCCGAACTCTCAGTACTTTAGTATTAAAGAAAAGAGGGCTCGAGTGAGTACGAATAGGTACATTGCAAATTGTTTGTATTGCTCTTTTTTGAACAACCAGGATTTTGTCCAGTTGAAGTTTCAATGAACTACCCCAGGCAAGAATACCATAGTTCAAGTAGGGCAACATTAAAGTGGAGTACAACATTTGCAATACATATGTTGGGAACATAGGTTTCAGTTTGTATATAACACCAGCATTTCTTGATAGTAATGAACACAAATAATTTGTATGTATTTTCCAGGACATTTTATCATCAATAAACAGGCCAAGAAACTTGGTCGATTTTACTTTCTTAATTTTAACATTGTTGAAACAGATATCTCCAGGTAAATCGGAAATTGAATTGCTAAATAATATGAAATTAGTTTTGTCCAAGTTCAGTGACAGTCTATTCGCAAAAATCCATTGTGCAATATTCTCAAGTTCCGAATTTACAGTTTCAACAAGAATTTGAGGATTCTGATGAGAATAAAATATGCTTGAGTCATCTGCGTATAGTATAAATGACAATAGTGTGGATGAAAATTTGAAGTCATTTATATATGTTATGAATAGTAGAGGCCCTAAGAGAGATCCCTGAGGAACACCGCACGTGACAGGCTTGACACTCGATGCAATCCCATTTAATGAAACGAACTGTGTACGACTACTATTAGTACATGAAGAAAAAGGCTTAATCAATGAACATAATGTAAATCAGTCAAACAAACACTGTGAAGTTCACGGAAAGCAATGGAGAGAGAGGTTGAGGGCTCTAGGAATGGAGCTTGAGAGAGATTGAGAAAGAGAGAGGGAGGAAGATAGAGAGGGAGGAAGATAGAGAGGGAGAAAGAGAGAGAGAGGGAGAAAGAGAGAGAGAGGGAGAAAGAGAGAAAGAGAGAGGGAGAAGAGAAGAAGAGATGGAGGGAGAGAAGAAGACAGGGAGGGAGGGAGAGAAAAGAATAATTAAACTCACCAGTTGTTACAGTACTTTGTGGCCCCTGGCTCCATGGTTACCAGTAGTCAGTACTTGTAAAAAGTGGGCCCTCTTCACTTGTTTACTTGCTTTTAAATTCTAGCAGTGATTCTGTGAAAGATAATGACATTTAATGATTAGACAACTAGTATTTTTAGTATAGAATCTAAGTATTGACATAGATCTAAAGAGTTTCGGGGAAAAAATGGAAACTATTTTCCTAGTTGAGAGTTCAAGATTTTACCTTGAATTACTGTTTCAAACAAGCAGAATGATTGCAGAATATCATACTTTATTTTTGAAATAAAAAAGCTGAAAATATGGAAGATAACATTGAATAGCCGTCTACATTTAATTAATTTAATTGAAAGAGCTGAATATTTCCTGTAATTTTAAAAAATGAAAATCATTATATCTTTTCCACCAAGCATAACCCAAGTTGGATACGCAGACAGCAGGCCCAGCACAGCTCCAGGCAGATTCAGTCAACCCATAAAATATACTGTGCTACATGCGATTACCACTGTCTCGCCGCTCACCCTGCCAGAGCCTACCCGTAGTGGCAAAACAGCAAAAGGAAGAGCCGAGCTTGGACGAGTACGAAAGAAGCATCAAAACGGAACCAAAATTGTGAGGTAATTCACTCCTTTATATCTTTAAACACAAACTACAAAAAGGGTTAAATGCTTCCCGGAGGTAAGTTTACTTATTTAGGTTCAAAATATGAGATATATCTGGAATATTCCAAGAGTACTCACCAGATTGGTGACATTGGCGAAATTGATCCATCAACAAATATTTCCAAAATAATACTGCGCCCTCTAGAGCTAAAGTGGCGCAGCTCTCAGACTGAAAATTATGTCATCCGCGCCCCCTCGGAAACTTATAATTAGATTATCGTGAATTTGGGATGTGTGAAATTCTCAAATTCGCTACATGGTCATGTTTTTGTGATAATGTAATGCTTGACTACTCCCTTTTGTGGAAATTCTTAATGAATTAACTCATTAAAGAACTATAAGCAAAGCTTTCCGAGCCAGAGAAGCAATTTACATTTAAATTTAATTTCCCCCTTTTCGGGTTGGAAAGTTTTTCTATTTCATGTATACAAGGGGCCTGTCCCCTCTCCCAAGCAACATTTAAAAAAAAATTCGAAATGTGCCCTTTTTTCATACCATGATGATTTCTAAAAAATAACACTGCGCAACCCCCCCCCCCCCCCCTCGTTACACTTGTTGTTTTGGATGGGGGGGGGGGAGGCGGGGGTGGTAGATGACATTCGCGTAACCTTGTGAAAAAAAATCTTTGCCAGCTCCTCCTCATCTCCCCCCTTTCCCCTACAATTTCTTTCTAATAACTCCACTGAAGCCTAAATAGGGCATTTTTCACTTGAGTGCTCATTCCTAAAATAAAATGTCCTTTATCATTTTGATCCCCCCTTCCAATAAAAATACATTCCACCACATTTGTTCATGTATGCCTAGAAAATGAATCAGTTTCAAATTCATTCCATTCGTTCAGTCTTTAAAAGGATCATAGTTCAATTGCAATTATCGTCCATTCACTTAGTAAGTTGTCCTGTTAAAGGCCAACTCTGGTCCCACCCCTCCCCCCCCCCCCCCCAAAAAAAAAGAGAAGAAAAATTGTTATTTCATTAATTAAAACAAAAAAATCAGAGAAACAGAATGGTGAAAGTTTGAGAAAAATTGGACAATAAACGAGAAAGTTTCGAATCTTCTCGTATAATAGGCCTATATTTGAAAATCCTTCAAAATAATGAAAATCTTAAAAATACTATTTGAAATTTACAATGCTGTTATATATACTATGATGTAATGTACACTTACTATTTTTGGTGTTAGATGCGCTTAATGATTTTTTTCTTGCAAGTTTTTGAAAGAGCAGACCTATCTTATATGGGGGAACATGTGAAAACATGAAACCCATTAAAATGTTTGGAATAGGTAGGAAGAAACTGTGTTTTTTTTAGCCCAAAAGGAAATTAAATAAATGTTGCTATAAACAGTTGACAAATTGTGAATTGATGACCTCATCGCTTCGCCAATTTGACTCCCAAACTCTAGAAAGTCCAAGGGCGGATCTGGCTTTTTGCCAAGGGGGGGGGGGGGGGTTGACCCATTGGCGGATCCAGGATCTTCCAAAAATAGCGCCGTTTTACTTTTTCTTCTTTTTTCCCCTTCTTTTTCCCCTTTCCCCCTTTTTTTCTTCTAACTTGGGCGCCCGAAGGGGGGCGGGGGGGGGGTGTTAAACCGCCGATCACCCCCTAGATCCGCCCCTGAAGTCATACTTGCACTGACAATCGCACAGTAATATGGAAATATATCCCGGGAATATGTCATCGTTGATCGTTTAGCATTAAATTTGGTATTTTTTCAATGAATGGCTGTAGTAAATTGTAGGCTACACAATAATCATTTTACGTCTAGCAGCCATTTTCGAATTTGGGGCGTTGAAACTGATGTCTGTCATTAATGTTAATACTCCTAAAGAGTGCGCGTGTACGGTGGCGTAGCTACGGGGGAAGGGGCACGGCGGGCACGGGGGGGGGCATATGGCCCCCCAAACCCCAAACAAAACAAAACACAAGAGGTGAGAGCTTGAGGAGAGATGAAGGAAAAGGAAATGGAACGTGAGATAATATAATAAGATAAATTGCTCGAAAACGCTCTTCAGAGAATTCAACAACGCGAATCAGTAACGTATACTAAAATAAGTCTTAAATAGAATCTGTTGTAACAGGTACATTAAACGATTATCGAGAATAGTAATGATTTGGGGTGATCCGAGATGCGTCCTTGATGTAGCGTACAGCAGAGAAAAAAAAGAAATGGAGATATAGGACCGAAAGACAGAATACAAACAGGAAAAGAGACACAAAGAGAGGCATGTGTCCGTTTCACTTTAAAATGCAAAATTTTCTCACTTAAAAGAGGCAAGGGGGTATACCCCCTCCCAGCCTAGTCGATCTGCCCCCTCAAGTTTGACTATCTAGCTCTAGCACAGCATTTTTCAACCGGGTCGCTGCGAGAGTATTTTAGTTATATTAAAATTTGGGGAAATTGTCGAATTCATGGAAGCCGCATCAGAAACCGCAAGTTGCCCAAAGACAGTAAATTACTTTTGTATTTTTCGAGGAGATAACATTTCATAAAAAGTAAACGTGCACTGGAGTCAGCATATGACAAATAAGGAGCTGTACGGGAAACTACCAAAAGTATCAGAAAAGATCAGGGAAAGAAGACTACGTTTTGCAGGCCACAGCTGAAGGAACATCAATGAACCAATATCTCAGCTTCTACTCTGGAAACCTAAACACGGGAAGAGGAAACCTGGAAGACCTCATCTTACCTATACAGACCTACTCAAGAAGGATACGGGACTTGAACTGACCAGGGAGGTGTTTTCCCACCTCCCTGAACTGACAGAGGTAAAAGCAGCCATGCTGGACAGGAATGTGTGGAAGGCCATCACAGCTCGGGCAGTTGACCCGACTTAAGCAAAGTAAGCAAAAAGTAAAGTTTATGTTTTCTTTTGAAATAAGATAGTTTCAAGCAGTGAAGTCCATGATGATGATGGTATTCGAGAACCTGGCTGCCCAAATATCGTCTTGATTCAGGCAGCATATTGCTCCCCGGATTGCGCCCGAATATTACCTTATCTAATGTACTTTTATATATTTATACAGCAAAGTCTCCTTTTCCCCCTCGTTCGCTTCAATTCTCAGTTCTCACAATATTTATAAATCAGGATGATTCCTGGTAACGAGTCGACCGAATTGATAAGCTAAAGACTGTAACATTTTTGCCAAAATAAAACTTCGATCCCGATAGCATATTCGTTCGGGCAAGAGGCCCTTACAGCCCTCTCGCGAAAATGTGCCCGTACGATGAATGTACGAGGGATAGAAAACAAATCATTATTGATGAAGTTTGGAATATGGGGTGACGCAAAACTTTTTAACTCATAAAAGGTGCCTTGACTTAAAAAAACGTTGAAAACGCTGATCTAGTCACTGGTGCCCCTCCCCCATGACTGAGCCCACGCTACGCCACTGCACGTCTAGATAAATAACGTAGCAAACGTCTAGAGAAACAGAAACAGGTGGTTGGGGGGCCGGGGGGGGGGGGGGTGTTGATCGCCTCTATACCAGAACATTTTACTTTTATTGTTTGCCATATGTACACTACCATATCTTTTATTTGGAATCTCACACACGTGTAATCTCGGAGTTTTACATGTTTTTGATCAGAAAGTCGGACATATAGATTCATGAATCCAAATATGAGCTTAATATAGTTAATACTGATATTAGTCATCGATTCGTTAATTTATTTGCAACCCCAACTGTGTGAAAATCAACGGAAATCATCGGTGTTTCTGCCGTCTGCATCTTTGCAACCTGAACGAACACTCGTCTAATTACACGCCTAATCCTCGGCGTGGACAGAGACAGCGTAGGGGTTCATCCGACCGCTCATATTCGACTTACATGTATGTGAATAACTGTAACTGTACACTTTGACTTTCATCATGAATCAACAACAGCAGCTTCAGCTTTTGGCTGAATTGGAAGTAGAGATGATGGCAGATATGTACAACAGGTTAGTTTGGGCAGAGCCGCTTTGACATTCAAACAAGATTTGCAGACAAGAATCAGTGAAATTTTAGTTGGTCAAATATTATTATTTTTTTAATTTACTGACCATGCATGACTCCAAGTTCAAGTTCAAGTTCAAGTTTATTCAAACCAATCAAACACAACATTTTACAATCAATTGACACAAAAGAAATAAAAAACATGATAGGTTTGGGACCCCGGAGAAGCAGAGCTTGTGATAAGGGGCCCCTTAAAAGGTACATAAACAAAAACAAAATAACAGTATTTAGAATAACCGATGACAAAAACATATTTACAATGATAACTAATGAGTAAATATGGGAACAGAAAAAAAGATAACACACATACACATACACACCCACGCACACACACACAGACACACCCACATACACACATACACACATGGCTTTCCAGGATTTACTTTAACATATTTTGTAATCTCTCAAAAAGATATTCTCGACATGTATGTTTAAACATAGGTAGTGTTGGACTGGATCTGATGTTTTGTGGCAACTTATTCCATTCTTTGATACAATTAATTACAAAAGAGTTCGAAGCAGTTTGTGTTCTCGCAAACGGCTGATGGATAAGATTTCTCTGACGTGTGTTGTACGAATGGACAGTCGAATTAACAATAAACGCATCTTTTAAAAATGAATTATTTTGAGCAGATTGAGATTTGTACATGAATATCAAACAATTCATGGAGACTAATTCATCAAGAGGCAACATCTGAAGTTGCACAAATAAAGGATTACTTGGACTTCTGTAATTTGAATTTGTAATGAGCCTGATAGCTTTCTTCTGAAGGACTATTAACTTGTTTAAATGGCTCCTATACGTATTTCCCCATGCAACATTACAATAAGTTAAGTGAGGCATAATGATAGCATTATAAAGAGTTACTAAAGTTTGCTCTGGTAAAAAAAAGCGTAACTTAAAAATCACACCAACACTCCTCGAGACCTTGGTACAAACATTGCTGAGGTGATCTTTCCAAGTTAAATGATCATCAACTGTAACTCCAAGAAACCTTACATTTTGACTCCGGTTGATCAGATGACCACCTATTGTCAGGGGGTCAATATTATCTGGGATTCTTTTGCCCCTTGATCTAAAAACAACATATTGAGTCTTACTAGCATTTAACAAAAGTTTGTTGCAACAAAACCACTTAAATATATTGTGAACTTCATTATTTGCAGACAAAATCAGATTATGCATGTCTTTGTGGTGAGAGAGCAAGCAAGTATCATCAGCAAAAAGTGAATAAGTAAACAACTGAGATGAGTTTATAATATCATTAATATAAATCAAGAACAATAAGGGGCCCAGGACTGAGCCTTGGGGTACGCCATATTTTACCTTCCTAGATTGTGATTTAACTCCATTAACCACTACATACTGTAATCGATTATGTAAGTAATTTTTAAACCATTTCAAAGCTATCCCACGAATGCCATAATGCTCAAGCTTGCTTAATAATATATCATGATCAATAGTGTCGAATGCTTTCGATAAATCCAAAAACACACCAAGACAAAACTTCCCAGCATCAATTGCATTTATAATAGTGTTTACCAAATTCAAGACACCCATACTTGTAGAGCAATTCTTTCGAAAGCCAAATTGTTGTGGGATCAGAATATCATGAAGTCGAAGGAAGTCATCCAACCTTTTAAACACTATTTTCTCTAGAATTTTTGAAAATATGGGTAACAAAGCAATTGGTCTATAATTCTCAATGTTCTTACGATCATTCTTCTTGAATACAGGGATTACTTTAGCTATTTTCAATTTGTTTGGGACAATACCCTGAAACAAGGACTTATTAAAAATATCACACAAGGGTTCAACAATGCATTGAATACAAGTTTTAATGACTTTTGGGGAAATGTCGTCAGAACCGCATGCCTTGGATGGTTTTAGAGTTAAAACAAAGTTAGAAATTTCATGAACAGACGTTGGTCTAAAGTACAAGGACGAGGAGTGATTCTGCACTGACAAAAATTGTTTGTATGATGTTTGGACAGGAGGAATTTCCTTGTTTATTTTAGAGGGCAAATCAATGAAATATTCATTAAAATATTTTGCTTTTTGTAAGTCTGATTTTAACAGTAAATCATTATGATACATATCATTTGGAAGTGGCGTCTTCTTCCCCCTCCCAAGCAAACCATTAATATGAGACCAAGTCTTTCTAATATCATTCTGAGTAGTTCGAAAAACATTATCATAATAATCCTTCTTACTTTGACGAACAAGGTTTGTCAACAAGTTTTTATAGTCAACATAACTTTTCCGATTAATCTCATTTTGGTTCTTAATATATGTATGATAAAGCTTATGTTTCTGATTAATAGATTTCAGAAGACTTGGAGTAATCCATGGTTTCCTGCATTTCTTCTTCACACTCAATTCAACTAAAGGGAAATGTAAATTATATAAGTTGGAAAAAATATCACTAAAATAGTCATAAGAAACATTTGCATCAAACAAGCTATATAAACTAGACCAATCAACTTGAAGAAGATCGCGTTGGAAATTATTCATTCTTTCATCAGTAATCACACGTCTAAATAATTTATTGTGTACCTTTCCTGTAGTGACTGCATTGCCTTTGTTAATGCTACAAATTGGCATGTGATCAGAGAAATCAGAACAGAATATTCCAGAATAGAAATGGTCTTGAACACAGTTTGTAAATATATTATCGATTAAGGTTGCTGAAGATGACGTGATACGAGTCGGTTTAGTGATTAGGGAAAGCAACCCAAACGAAAACATAAAGTCAACAAAATCTTTTACCTTTTCATCTACATCAACATTTAACAAATTGATATTAAAGTCACCCATAATATAAATGTCATTCTTTTCTTTACTCAGTATTTGCATTTCATGATCAAAGCCATCAATAAATGATCTAATGTCATTACCAGGTGCTCTATAAATGCATCCGACAATCGACTTTTTGTTTGCAATACTAATTTCTAAAAATACACATTCATAATAAGCATTAGCCATAGATAGATCATTACGTATCTTGTAATCAAGCCCGTCTCGGACATAACATGCTACTCCACCACCTTTCTTATTTGATCGACAGACTTGAACAAATGAATATCCTGGAATATCAAACATAGCTACATCTGTAGATGGTTTGAACCAGGTTTCTGAAATACCAATAACAGAGAAATTATGTTCTATACAGGATAGTAATACTACCAGATCATCAAAGTTTTTAAAAAGACTTCTGGAGTTAATATGCATCAGAGAAAGTTTTTTATCGCCATTAAACTGGAAATCGCTGCAGTTGATATAGCTACACTCATTAACAACAGCATCATTAATATCTTCAAAATCATCATCCATGAGGAAAGATTAGATGTAAACAGTATATAAAAACAACAGATCTGAAGCGGTCATAAAAAATATCAAATATCAAAACAGAGAGATAAAACAAAGCAGTTTGCGGATAGCCATCACATTCATTCACATACAAGAACACACACACAGACACACTCAGAACGACATGAACATAAAAATATATAGAGATGTACAGAGTATATTGATAAAAAAAAGTGCAAGTGCACATAGTAAAAAGTGAAAGAGAAATAAGGCATAAAAAGGGAAAAAGAAAGATGTATAAAGAAAACAAGACGTAATAAACAGAGAGAATATATATATATATATATATATATATATATATATATATATAAATGTAAGAGGGAAAACGAAAGGTGTAAAGAACGTTAGATAACGCACGGGTAAAAATGCAAACCTCTAGGAGAGGCACTTGGAAGTAAAAAGAAAAATAAAGAGTTTTTCCCCTCCTAAGTCTAATAATAAGAGTATAAAGACAGTATAATTAATACATAATATTTTTGAAGGTGTCCGATCCTACCCAAGAAAAACCCAGGGGCTCGTTTCCCGAAACCAATGACAATGAAGACAGTCACTCATAACTTTATCCGCCAACGTAGACCGAATTTTCCGTCTCTTTCGTTCGTTAGCCTCTTATTGGGGTAGGGTCGGCCGGCTCTCTCTTTAGAGACGGAAACCGTTTAATCACATGTCCTTGCTAACGCCACGACCAACTCTGGTCGTAGCGTTTTGCCCCCAAAATCCCCCAAAATGTCATTTTACCTCGTGTATATCCAAATGTAAATTAGGCCTAGGGTATAATAATTCGGTTCCACTTACTAACTTGCTTGAAATAATCCGTTTAATGGTCCCTTTTAAGGAAATTATGGGTCTAAATTGACAGCCGTGTTGAAAATCTTGGAAGTCGTGTTAAACTCTCGCTGCCGGAGTCATCTAAATCAATCTCATCCCTTCTAGTCTACGCCGAAGGCAAAATGATTATGAAAGAAAAACTGTGATAACGCCATTACGAACGTGTAGATGGCGCACAGTTTTTCCTTCATAATCATTTTGCCTTCGGCGTAGACTAGAAGGGATGAGATTGATTTAGATGACTCCGGCAGCGAGAGTTTAACACGACTTCCAAGATTTTCAACACGGCTGTCAATTTAGACCCATAATTTCCTTAAAAGGGACCATTAAACGGATTATTTCAAGCAAGTTAGTAAGTGGAACCGAATTATTATACCCTAGGCCTAATTTACATTTGGATATACACGAGGTAAAATGACATTTTGGGGGATTTTGGGGGCAAAACGCTACGACCAGAGTTGGTCGTGGCGTTAGCAAGGACATGTGATTAAACGGTTTCCGTCTCTAAAGAGAGAGCCGGCCGACCCTACCCCAATAAGAGGCTAACGAACGAAAGAGACGGAAAATTCGGTCTACCGCCAACGCAGCTATAGAGATGTATCTGATATCTTCCTAAACAGTTTCACAAAGAGCTTACTAGCTAGACATCTTGTGCAATTGATACTATCGGCGCGCGAGAAGAGGAGCCAAGACATATACATAGCCTTATTCGCAATTCCACCAGATTAAAAAAAAGTAATTTTACTTTTTAGGAATCCTGCAATTATTTAAATAGATCTAGATTCTAGAATCTAGATCTAAATTAGTCTAGTCTAGGTATAAAAAAAAAAATTGAAAATAGTAGTTAGTAAACTTAGTACATGTACATCAAGGGAATAAGAGATGCAATATACTTTAAAATTTGTGTAGACTATACCATAGAATTACTTGTAAAGTATAATTGTGAGTATCTCATTTCAAGACTGGTGAATCAGTTTTGTTTTTGAGATGGGTACCCCCCAAATATTTTCATTTGATAGTTTTTAAAAATCCACCCTTAGGCCTATATCATTCTGAGTAAAAATACGATGTTATGATATTTTTGTCATATGTTTTAGGCAAAACCACAATATAAAAATGACGAAACTGCAACATTCCAATGGTTAAAAGTACATGTCTTTTTTATGTTTTTAAACTATTTGAAGCAAACAAAAACAAAAAACAAAACATTTGAAGATTAATATGGGTCTGAAAAACTATATGATGGCGCTGCCCATCGATTCAAAGGTGATGATAGAGCTTTGACAGGGTTATTTCAGTCAAAACTACTTAGACAGGTTGTTTTCCTTGGATCTTGGCAAAGAGGGCTTCATGAAAGACGTAGCCGACAAGTAGCTTACTAAAGCTGATTTAGTCAAGAAATTAGAAGTAATACTTATAACGGTTTCAAGAAACTGGCCCCAGGCCTTCATGTAGGCCTAGCTTATCAGAAAATGTTGAGAGGATCAAATCTGATATTTTGTTCAATTTTTTTGCCCCCCCCCCCTGACTATTTGAGATCGTAATATATGTAGTATTAAAACTGGGAGACTTTATAGTGAATTAAAAAAAAAAATCATAATTCTATTTTTTTATCATTAGTTCCTATATTCCTTTTGCATTTTATCTGTCAGAATGACCGTTGCCTGTCAGAAGAAGTGTATAGCACCAACATACAAGGAAGGTGACCTTTCCAAAGGAGAAGCTGTTTGCTTGGATCGCTGTGTGGCTAAGTACCTGGAGGTTCACGAGAGCATCGGCAAAAAGTTGACGGAGAAGTCTGCTCAGGACGAGGCCACGATGAAACAAATGCAAGGACAGAGTTAGTGATGGCCTCTAGTCAGCCAGTGTGTTAGATGAGAGAGAAAGTGTGTAAGTTCTAGGTGCGGACATCTGGCCTTCTATCATCTCCGATGTCAAAATCAGTGGTCAGGGCAGTTTGTCTACCAGTTTGGAGGATGCATTGCTGATATGTGGGGAGTTTAAGAAGAGAGGAAGATGACTGAGGCATGAAACGCCAACCCAGACTGACTTTGATAATCATATGCATTGCAGAGCTATCTCTGCAGCAGGACTATTATTCATTAGTTTGTTATGCTTCATTCACAGATTACTATTTAATGAATGTTTAATTGCACTGTTCATGCGATGTTCATCTTATGAAAACAAACCTTGAGCAAAATGAATAAGGTGTCTTCCTGTCACTTCTTGTTCATTTGGTAGGATGTTATTAAATAATATACAAATATTGACTACTTTAAGGGGCACAGTTAAAACTATACCCAAAGGTGATTACAACAATGTACTGTGTCTTTCATTTTCTTTTTGGATTATAAAAAAGGCAATGAAATAAAGTTTCTGTTCAAAATGTATTTGAAATTTACCATAATATACCCGGTCAATATTTTTTGTTATACTACCCAGTACCCAGCAGTCTGTACTCTAGTCTGTACTGAATTTTATACCTGCAGTTTTGACCAATCGGAGGCCTAGAATCTGTACAATCTGTGGTGGATAAAAGACACTACCGGTATATCATGTTTGAATGTTGTCCAGAAATTTAGCTTCATAGGCTGGCGTATTATAACTTTAGTTTGGCTACAAGTGATGTATGCAGATGGGATTTCAAGTATTGTAGTTCATTCATTATAACAGGTTAATGAAACACCTTGTCACTAGATCCCCAGGAAAGGAACAGACATCAATTTGAATGATATATTATGTTAATAAACCGGTCTATTCAGTACAATACAGTGATTACACTCCCATAATCTGCACTTTTCTTACATGTTCAATGGTTCTACACTACTTTAATGTTAACATTCTTTTTTAATTCAATGAGAAAATTTGTTCACAAAATTTGATATATTTGTAATCATAAATTGATATTGAAAGGGAGTATTAATTGATATTGAATATCTGTGTCATTGTAATTGATGTTAAAAGAAAAATGTTTTTTATTGGAGATTAAATCATCATTATTGTTGTAATAACTGTGTTATGAGAAGGAAAATATATGAAACTAAATAACATTAACCATATTAAAGTTTGATTTGTTTTTAGTCATGACATCTTTAGCTGTGATAATGAAACTGTATTAAAAAGGAGTAGTTCTAAATAATTGTCGACCACATGGGTAAGAGTAGTCCAGATTCTGACCAATTCAATTTGTAATAATCTCCACCACCACGACCAGGCGCGGGTCCAAGGGGGGGGGGGGGGTGGGTTCCCCTCCAAACAAACAAAAATGTGCCCAGAAATTTACCAAAGAAGAAAAAAGAAAAATTAGTGCTCACTACCCCTCACATTTCAGCCCACTAAATTTCAAAAATGATTTCAAATTTGGGCCTCCCCCCTACTACAGTAGCTGCAAGCCGAAATTGACGTGGTCCCCAAATTTCTCTACACCCGGCTCAGCTGGGCATATCATCGATGCGGACGGATTCGGGGATCACGCCATCTTCGGCAGGTATGTGAGGGGAGAGATCGCAAAATATAATAGCACCGTCCAGATTCTGGACTAGGGTGAGAGAAAGAGACAGAGAGAAATAGTGAGAGAGAAAGGGAGAGAGTGTGTGAAAGAGAGAGAGAATAAAAATAACAATTATTTAATTGAATAACATAAAGAGTTACTATTATACAAATCCATAGCCCTAGTATTTTTGAAAAGAGCCACACCGCGTCACCATGCCTATATAAAACTAATAAGGAAGTCATGATTTTTTTTTAAGTTTGACAAACTATGGAACTTAGAAAATCACTACACAAATTGCCAAGTTAGTTATCAGTTCTTCATTGGCTCACTATTCATCAATTGCTTAATATATTTTTATCCCATAATTTCTCTTTTTTTCCCCAAAAAATTAATTTCCCCATACCTTTGCCCAGGTTATATGATTTGTATCATATTGCGTGCATGACACTTCACAAAATCTATTATGAACTTTGAAGAATTGATAATCACTCAAAAGGAAATTAGATACACCTTACAAATGTAGTTATTGATCGAGTTATTTAACAGCTTTTACAAGAAGACAAATATATTTATTTGACAGTGATATATGAGGAAACCTAATCAAAATCAAAGCTTGTAAAGAATAGGTTCTGTACAGACCGTACTTCCGACCGTACAAAATCTGATGAAGAAGATCGTCGATAATTTGACCTGGCGCTTCCCTTTGTTGTGCGTTATGGCTATTTTGTCACATCCAATCATAGACCGGGAGCCAGGGGGGGGGGGGGGGTCAACCTAGCTGGAAAGGAAACCAATTTTCATGTGCACAGATGGTGGTTCAAGGTTTCCTTAAGTATTATTACAAAATAATTTGTCGTAAAAAGGGGGGGGGTGGGTTCCCCTCCAAACAAACAAAAATGTGCCCAGAAATTTACCAAAGAAGAAAAAAGAAAAATTAGTGCTCACTACCCCTCCTACCCCTCACATTTCAGCCCACTAAATTTCAAAAATGATTTCAAATTTGGGCCTCCCCCCTACTACAGTAGCTGCAAGCCGAAATTGACGTGGTCCCCAAATTTCTCTACACCCGGCTCAGCTGGGCATATCATCGATGCGGACGGATTCGGGGATCACGCCATCTTCGGCAGGTATGTGAGGGGAGAGATCGCAAAATTTAATAGCACCGTCCAGATTCTGGACTAGGGTGAGAGAAAGAGACAGAGAGAAATAGTGAGAGAGAAAGGGAGAGAGTGTGTGAAAGAGAGAGAGAATAAAAATAACAATTATTTAATTGAATGAAGTTGAATAACATAAAGAGTTACTATTATACAAATCCATAGCCCTAGTATTTTTGAACAAATACAAAAAAATACTATTTTGTCGTAAAAAGGGCCGCTTTTTGGGCGGGGGCGTCCCCTGGCCACACCCATCACTTAGCACATGCCAGACTGTCAATTTGTTATGTGGAGCTATGCAATACATCTGTGCACATGGAAATTGGTTTCCTTTCCAGCTAGGTTGACGCCCCCCCCCCCCCCCTGGCTCCCGTACTATCACTGCAAGGCTGAGAATCACGTAGTGGGCGGATTTGCCCCCCCCCCCCCGTCCATGATGTTTTAAATGTTACTTTAACGATAGAGAGATTTTTGTATCCACATAAAAATTATGTATGTGTCATATGTGAGTGGTTTGGACAATTGACAGGAGTTGCCCACTTAAAAAAAAACACAATAATAATGATAACAAAATAAAGACCGGTAGTGGTAAAATTGCTGTTCAAGGGTTTTGGGTGCAAATTTAGATGGCAACACTTTAACCTAAATTCGCAAAAAAAGCAGAAATATAGGCCTATATGCCCAAATGTATATGTTGAAGTACATTCGCGATATCTATCCAGGCCGGATCGATATGATAATTTATCTAATATATCAATTAGTAGGCGGTTTCCCGGCAAAATTTGTATCATCACGTAATAGTCAAAACATATTCTTTTACATGATTGGTAACAATTAGAGCTTCCATTTCATTTTTTGAGAGAGGGGCGTTTCCAAAACTAGTCTCTGTCTTTTTCGCACTTCATACATAACATCTACCTACGGTGATCGCTGTGTTTGGAAACATCTGAAAATTCGACCAAAATGCCAGCTCTTGAGATATTCACTAATGTTAAGGAAGATAGCATTCCAGCTGACTTCTTTCCAAATCTGTCCTCTGTATTTCAGAAAGCAATTGGAAAACCTGAAAAGGTAATAATCGCCTTGTTAATGGTCATTCGGGATGTGTTCGGTCCCATATACCGCACTCTGTGTTTGTTGCAAGTATAATTACAATCGTGATGTGACGCCCGGTAATACTCACTCCACTCACTCATGGAGAATTCGACACAACTGTTGTCAATCCCCAGGATTAGACTTCAATTTTATTACCGAGAGGCTTTAAGTAATGCTTTTCATTTTCACCCATTCCCTGTATGGTAAAGTAACCCAAAATGTACATTCCTTCACCCGAAGGCGAAGACTTAGTTTGTTAGACTAGATTTTAACCCCAGGCCCGATTTTAAAATCACAAAAATTATCAAGCCATTTCCTTGGAAGTATAGTAGTAGTGAGTGAGTTTGCTTTTTGTACATACAAAATACTCGTGGCAAAACTTGCAATTTAGATGTTGTGACATTACAATATTTGACACATGCATGCACTTCATAGCAATTATTGGTTGTGATTTTCTCATATCGCAGTATATCTGTATTCGTCTGGTGCCCAACCAAATGATGAGCTTTGCAGGGTCTACAGAACCTTGTGCTGTTGGGAATGTGAGAAGTATAGGGAATCTAGGACTTGAAGAGAACAAGGTCATCACCCAGATCATTACTGCAGAACTCGCCAAGATTGGTGTAAAAGCTGACAGGTAAGCTCAATTTTATAAATTGAAAAAATATATATGAAGTCACTGATTTTTAGCTTCAGGTGAGCTTTGCAATTTTTTTAATTTAACAGGGTAATTTTGTCATGTCTCGAGGGTTCCACTAGGGGGGATGCAAGAATTATAATATTTATTAGAATGTGATGGAATTTTAAAAAGAAATATATATCTAAATGTTGATTCATTATTTCCAGTGTCCAATACATTTTTTTTCTTCTCTAAAAGTGGAGATCTGTCCACAGATTGTTGCTGTAAAAACTCCTACTAATAGTGGAGACTGGAGGCTTGAGAGTTTTTGTTAGCATGAATGTTATAATTTATCTTCTTTTTTTGTACTCCCCTTTCTCTTCCCCTCTCTATCCTTACTCATTTTATTTGTCTTTTTCCCCTTCTTTGTTTCTCTCTCTTTCTCTCTCTCTCTTTCTCTCTTTCTTCTCCATTTCCCTCTCTCTTTCTTCCCTCTCTCTATTTCCCTCTCTCTTTCCCCTCATTCTTTCCCTTTCTCCCTTACACTTTTCTCTCTTCTTTCTTGTTATCATTCTTTCTTACTCTACAGGATGTATGTGATGTTCAGAGACCTTGAGAGACAGGATGTAGGGTGGAACAATACTACATTTGCCTCATAAATTAAGGCTGATTTAATTTCATATTTCGATAAGGGAGGATGATAAAGAGTCTTCGGTAATACTATTTAATTTATTAGTGTAATTGTGATATCAAAGACTTTTCAGAAACCAACTCAAATTTTGAAAACCTACCTGTAGGCTGTTGAATAATCAGATGGACAGATGAATAAGAGTTCATTGCAGACAGTTTTCACAAAAAGAGGCCATCTTGAAAGTGTTTGATTACGATATTCCTCCGCACATCGCCGCCTCATTGCAGTGTGGAGTGTGTCGTCATTAATTTTTATTTTTTTTTTAGAATTTCTCAATTTTTTCTTCATTTTCCGAAAGAACATCACAAATAATGTCCAATTGTCGAAAACCTATTGGATATGTTAAGTATTGGCTGAGATATGACCATCTGAATAAATAGATTTCCTCGAGGAGCTCAGTGTTATTTTGCTCTGGTTCGTAATTGGTGTTCATATAGTACCACAATTCTTTCAATAACAAGTTGATAGTAGTCGCATTGCCCTTCCTGTCATGCATTTTGATGCCTGGATTCATATCCCACCGCTGCCACCATGTTGAATGATGAAATGAACAGATAAATAAGAGCTCTTTGCAGACAATGTTCATGAATAAGTGGCCATCTTGAAAGTGCTTTATTCTGGTATTCTAATGTAACGCTAATGGAAGCCCAATTTTTATGTGGACAATAAATTTGAATCTGAAATCTTGATTCTTGAATCTTCATTGTAGTGCCAAAGAATGAATTATCACAAGGCCGCCATCCATTTCCATCTCACGATGGCGGTCTCATGCGTTCTGAAATTTATCTCTTTAATTCAATGAAAAATATATACAAATATCCGTTATACTTGTATGCTTTGTATTATGGTTATTGTATAATATTATTAGACGTGATTTGCTATGTATGTAATACTTATGTAAAAATGTATAACTTTGTATTTGTTATTTGATCGCAGAAATAAAACAATCAAACAAACAAACAAGTTGTATAATTGGAAATGTTGTTAACACAATCCCTTGGAAGTTGTATGACAAATGCTTCAGTGCGAAAGATATGTGGGCTATTGACCTATAATGTTGGCTTATTTCAAAACATGATGGACAAAGCCACTGGAAGTCCCCCATTTCGATTTTTGTAAGTATTTGCGATCGTGTTATGAACAATAGGATCATGCCAAAGGAAGATCGTCTTTTAATCAATACAAAATAGTTTACAAAAAATATTTTTAATATCATAAACTTGGAGGTAGAAGTTGACCACAAGACCATGAAACTATGACCACGAATGAATGTATTGATGTCAGCACAATGTTTTTATCTATATTTGAATGTCTAAAATGCATGTAATTATAATGGAAGTCAAATTTTATATGGACAATCAATTTGAATATGTAAATCTTGATTCTTGAGTCTTCATTGCAGTGCTTAAAATGACGTTGTATAATAGGAAATCTTGTTTAACAAAATCCCTTACAAGTTGTACGACATAAGCTTTGGCGATAAATATACATGTATGTGGGCTATTGACCAAACAAACCACAATGTTCATTTCAACCCTGGCCCAGACACTTTATCTTACCCAAACCCTATAAACCTAAACTTCTAAACATCTAAAACCAAATTGCATTTTCTTTGACAAAAAAAAGCCCAGGGCAATTATTAAAGCAGCATAATATGGTGCTTAGAACACTGATGGGAAACTGGCCCTCACTCGGTGGCTTTCATCGTCTTTCTGCACTCTCGCTCGTTTGACACACGTGCAGTTTTGCACAAAACAGTCATTACCATTTAAAGGAAGGATTGTCATTTCTTTTCGTGGTTGGTTCCATGACAATTACCCTTTTAACCTCGGGTATAGAATAAATTATATCAATCATGAGATGAAAAATATAATAAGCAGTGGTGATGTCACACATGTAATGGAACATGCATATACACTGTACATGTATCTTTCAAAAACCACTTGTATGCGTTGTCATTACTCATTGCTACATGTAGCACCTGTGCAAGGCGGGAATAAATCCACATCGGAGTGGTTCAGCAAAATTATTGTATCATGTTTAATTGGTACACCACCGAATATATTACGATTTCTTACATTATATTTGGGTTTAATCACGAATGCACTGTAAGTGGGGGAGGGGGAGCAGCAGCCCTGTGTTCCATGCCCCCAAAAGAAGAAAGAGAAGGAAATGAAAAGTAGGAAAAATGGGAAAAAACAAGAAAAGAAAAAAGCATAATTTCCAATCTTTGTTCATCATATTCATTGTGCCGTATGTGGTAGCAATTGCTTGTGCTCGCCTTTTGCTTATGTATGTACATGTATACTAATATAAAGCAATTGTTTGCAAGTTAAAGTTTTTGTTAGCAAGCACAAGCCATTGCTTGCCACCTACAAGCAATTTAAACAATAAAAACTTATTTGTATGCATACGGTCCTTTGTGTAATTATGCTCTAGCATTAATCTATACAATGAAGCCAGGTTATATTTTGCAGGGCCTTATATGCTTTGCATTTTGATAATTTATCTATTTGCCATATTAAAAATGTATACCTAGACAAAAATTCATTTCAAATCATGTTCTACGAGCTGTCGGCTATACATTAACATTGTAACTAACGATTGTTTTTGTACATGATAATTTTTTGGGGGTTAGTACACGATAATAGTAAAAATGATATTGAGAAAAGGAATGATGAAATTGATGTGCATGATATCATGCTATTACTCTCTCTCTCTCTCTCTCTCTCTATCTCTGTTGTTAATGGAGTAGTGCCCATGAGGCTTGCAGAGGGGTGGCAACAGGATTTTGTAAGCGGTGGCCACTCCCACAAAAGTCCTGGCAAGGAAAATGGAGAAGAAGAAGAAAGAGAATAAGGGGAGAAGAAGCAAAAAGTTACCATCACCGAATGGGGGGAGGGGTAGTAATCCAACATAAGGGGGAAGCGGATCCATTACACAAACACCTATGGGGGGGGGGCTAGTCAGGACCCTACGACTACCCCTCGGATCCGACCATGTTTACAATACATGTATTCATCTTTGAAATACACAAACATGTTTATTCCCTAGTCTGACATTTAGGTAGCAATTACATTTGATGTGGTATGAATTAATAAAAGTATCCCTGAACAAATATATTTGTTCTTTCTTTAGAATTTGATCTTGACTTTTATGAACTATAAGCTGATAAGGCGGTTGCCGGAGATCGAGCAGGGTTCATAATCCCAAACTTCTTCATAGGGCACGTTTTATCATTTTGTTTTGTACAGAAAATTCAGAAGTCAATATAAGTCTTGCTACCTTTCCTTTCAAAAGGGACTCACCTATTCATGATGATCCTTGAAAGACGCAGCGTCGCCCTTGATTGAATGGATTCAATGAATTCCTTATTTCCAGATAACAATTTAAATAGAATAGGTTGCCACTGGATATAGTACAAGACTCTAGATTTAAAGTAAATGAACTCTGTCGTAGATACCTTTTCAAAATAAATTAATAAAGTCTCCCATTTGTTTACCTTAACGGATATCCAGCATGTGTGTGTATGTGGGGGCGGGGGGGGGGGGGCTGTATGGGGTTGGATGTGTACGTGTATAGGTATAATACATCAGTGGCGGATCCAGGGGGGGGGCGAGCCCCCCCCCCAAAGAGCGAATTATCGGCCGTTGCGATTTTCAAATTTTCGGGAACAAAAAAATATTAGTGCTCACTACCCCCCCCCCCCCCGGCACGATTTATTTCAAATTTGCCCCCCCCCCCAAGAAATCCTGGATCCGCGCCTGTAGTACATGACTTCCTTCTCAATTTATGTTATTTGTTTTTATCGTAGTTTTATAAAGGTGATCCAGTGTGCGTTATGGGGCTCATAGTCTACTCTAACCCTGTAAAAACAAAATACATTGTTCATGTTTGAATATATGAGAGAAGAAATTGAATCCTTGAATTACTTCCCCTGGACGGGAAAATGATTGGCACATGATATTTGCTTTGTATTTCTGAAAAGCATGATTGCCTTGCCGGTGCCTGCCTTTATTCGTGCATGCATGATTGCCTTGCTTTTATTCGCACCTTGATTCAAGAGTTAAACTCCTCGACTATGACATTTCTATACAATGGCTTCAATTTCTTGGGAATATTTGAATGCAGACAAGCAGGCGCGTACGCAGATTTTTTCAAGGGGGGGGGGGGGGTTTTAAACATTCATAAATCGGGCCGAAAATTTCGCAACGACTCAGCCGACCGCTGAATAAGCGGGGGGGGGTAAGAGGACACTTTTTTTTTTTTTTTGACCTCGAAATTTGAAAAATTTACATTTTGCTCCGTTCGGGGGGGTAAGGTCACCTGTTTTAGGTCATTCATGGGGATAATTTTTTTTTTTTTTTTTTTTTTTTTTTTTTTTTTTTAATAATAAAAAAAAAAAAAAAAAAAAAAAAAAAAAAAATTATCCTTTATCCTCGCTTTAATGAAAAAAAATCCAAAGGGGGGGGGGGGGGTTTAGGTTTTTTTTGGGGGGGGTTTATACACATAAAAATACCAAAGGGGGGGGGTTAACCCCCCAAACCCCCCCCCCCCCCCCCCCCCTGCGTACGCGCCTGCAGACAAGAACAAAGGGGGCATGTCTGCAGAGGGGTTATCTACGGGAGCATGGGGGATACGTGCTTGGCACTCCCCATTTCGGATGACAAGGGGATGGGGACGACGAGAGAAAGAGACAAGGAGAGGGAGGGGTATGGGCATAACCAAGGGTTTGACACCTTCCTCCTTATCAGTGGCCTTAGAAATGTGCATTGGTGCCCCCCCCCCCCTCATACGCTGATATGCCAGTACGCCCTCAGTTATTAGGCGAACACGACGCCACTTGAAATGAATATTTTCAAATTCCAAAGAATCAACAACAAATTGTATAGTCACGGTTTCCTCTACTGTGTTTGTATACATGTAGCTTCCATCAAATAATTCCATATTCATAAAGCGATTTTATTGTCAGTACAACCACACGATTTCGTTCAAGATGCCTCTTCTCCAGATTTTCACCAACGTGAGGAAGCTGATCTCCAGCTGGCTTCTTTGCCAATCTGAGTTCTGTGTTTCAGAAAGCGATCGGGAAACCTCAAAAGGTAAAGGACGCATTGGTTTCTTCTATTTTATTTGTTTTGTCCGAACATGGTTTTACGGACGAGCTTAGTTCTATAGGTATATAGATTTATCTGGAATAGGTAAATACATCACATGTTCCTTCTTACCTTTGGACTTTGGTATATATATCCATAATATATGAGCTGACATTTAAAGGGCAATCCGACTATCCGACTATCCGACTCTTGTAATACTCGTTAGTTCATTTGTATAAAAACAGAAAAACATGATAAACAGAATGGCGAAAGTTTGAAATAAATCGGACCAAGAATTAAACTATGAATGTTTGAAATATGGGATCACTGCTGATTCATTCGAATCTCAAATTAACAGGTTGGTCAGTGTATTGTGACGTACTCGTGGTTAACTCTCCCGTTCGTCGTGTACAAAAATATCATTAATTTCTGTTTTTATCCCAAGTCCTCTAAAGTGAGTAGACCCTCCATAGTCATAATCTTTCGATAACATTGACATTTTAGTAATTTTTTGTCTTGGAACAAATGGAAAAGTAATTGTCCGCCACTACATTACAGAGACATTACCTTTTCAGCCAATTTGTTGAGCCAGTACCAATAGTGAAAACGACTTTTAAAATTCATATCTTTCTCATTTTGGGGGTCCGACTTCTTTCAAACTTTCACCAGTCTATTTCTCTGATTTGTATGCTTACTTGTGGTTTACTAGCTTGCTCTCGAGGATGGTTTTCATTTAAGTAGCAGACATGACGAGCTCTAGGTGTCTTCATGAACTAATAGGCCTAAATCATGACTGTGTATGGGCACGTGAAATAAGATTTAAACAGGACTGATCGATATGCATGTTTTTATAAACTCTTATTGAAAACTCGACTCACTTGATGAGTTGCTTTACATTTGTTTACTTTGCTCTTTTTTAGTCATTGAGTTGAAACATAAAGTGCTAACCTTAATGGAGAGAGAGAGAGAGAGAGAGAGAGAGAGAGAGGGGGGGGGGGGAGGGGAGCTAAACATTTCCAAAAGCACCTTCCCTTCATCCATAATAGGGACCACATTTTCGTGAATTACTAATGTCAATTTGATAATCGTTTAGATGTTTTTTTTTCTCCAAGTGATACACATGGTAGCATGTACGAGCGAGCTAGGCGAGCAAGAAAACAATTTGAGACTTTATTCGTACCAACAGCCAGTGATGGTGTATAATTTATGTATTCATGGTTTAGAATATTAAGTAACTAGTGCATAAGAAGGCGATTTTTTTTTTGAGTATTGCTCTTATCAAGAACCATGACTGTACGCAGCGGGGGCTAGGGTAGGGGGCAGTTTCCATAAATTAAAAACAAAACAGAAAATGCAATAAATTTTCAATAATTTATTGCATTTTACCCCGGTCTCCAACATAAACAAATCCTCTGGACGGCCATGCATTTTTTTTTTTTTTTTTTTTTAATGTTGGGAACCGGGGTAAAAGCAATAAATTATTGACAATTTATTGCATTTTCTGTTTTTTTTTTTATTTATGGAAACTGCCCCCTACCCTAGCCCCCGCTGCGTACAGTCATGGTCAGTGACAAAGCAATTGCCTCGTAACTGTGAGGCCCCAGGATCAAAACCGCGTCGATGTGCTATATTAGTGCCCTTTTGAGGGGCATTAATCCTCATTACTGTCATTTATGACTTTAGGGGCGTAAGTCCCCTAGTTGATAAGCATGGTAGCATACACATGCTTTAGCAGTCCCACAAAACACACATTGGCAAATTATTATTCAATAAAATCTGAGAATGTATACTATTATCTAGATCTATTATTTTTAAATTATTTTTAAAATAATTCCATAAATTGGGGTAAAAAAAAAAATATCCACCTTTATGAGCGACAGTGTATAACATGTGCTAAAATCAAGAAATTCATTCGTGGTCATAGTTTCATGGTCTTTCCAGACTATGACAATTCTATACAATGGCTCGATGGGAATATTGCGATACAGACATAAACAGAGGGGGCATGACTGCAGAGGGGTTATCTACGGGGGCATGAGGGGGACACGTGCCCCCCCCCCCCCCCCGCGCTTCGGATGTCAAGGGGGGAAGGGGAAGGAGAACCGAGGACAGGGAGAGGGAGGAATATGACGGAAGTAGATATGATAGGGAACTTGTTCACACCCTCCACTTATCATTGACCTTAGAAATGCGCATTAGTGCCCCCTCCCCTCCTGCGCTGATATGCAAGTGCGCCCTCAGTGATTAGGCGAACACGACGCCACTTGAAAGGAATATTTTCGTATTCCAAAGAATTTTCATATTCCAAAGAATTTTCATATTCCAAAGAATCAACATCAAATTGTATAGTCACAGTTCTCTCTACTTTGTACATACGTATATAGCTTCCATCAAATAATTTCATATTCATAAAGCGATTTTATTGTCAGTACAACCACACGATTTCGTTCAAGATGCCTCTTCTCCAGATTTTCCACCAACGTGAAGGAAGCTGACATTCCAGCTGGCTACTTTGCCGATCTGACTTCTGTGTTTCAGAAAGCGATCGGAAAACCTAACAAGGTAAAGGACGCGTTGGTGTTATTTATTTTATTTGTTTTGTCCGAACATGGTTCGACGGACGAGTTAAGTTTTAGGTAAATATAGATTTATCTGGAATAGTAAATACAGAAATGTCCCTCTTACGTTGGACTTTGTATATAATATATATATATATATATGGGTATATATATATATATATTATATATATATATATATTTATATTACTAAAGACATCATAAGAGGGACATTTGGAGTGAAAAAATTAGTCAATAAGTAGACATTGTCATTAGAAGGACAATTTGGTGTCCTCTTAACGCTTTTTACGTTTTATTTTTCATAGAAGGCCCAATTTTGTTATATATATATACATATATATATATATATATATATATATATATATATATATCTCTCTCTCTCTCTCTCTCTCTCTCTATATATATATATATATATGAGCTTACATTTTTTTTTAAAGGGCAAGCAACGCGTGTAATAAGTGCATTTGTGTGGAAACAGAAAAATAAGATAAACAGAATGGCGAAAGTTCGAAATAAATCGGACCAAGAAAGCTCTATTTGTTTGAAATATGAGATCACCGATTCTATGCGAATCTCAGATTGACAATTGGTCAGTGGATTGTGACGTACTCGCGGATAACTCTCCTGTTTGTCATGTACAAAAATATCATAATTTCTGTTTTTATCCCAAATGCCTTATCCCTTGGGACGCTTTACTCAAAATATATTACGGATAGCATATTATTATACGTCCTCTAAAGTGAATAGACACACCAGAGTCATACATTTTTCGATAAAATTGACATTAATAGTCATTGTGTGTTGGAACAAATGGGCAAGTAACTGTTTTCCTCTACATCAAAGAGACATTACAGATTCAGCCAATTGTTGAGCCCATACCAATTGTGATAACAACACTTTTAGAA